>PVHT021183556.1:10289855-10305067 GCA_004024745.2 Catagonus wagneri | reverse complement strand
AGCAGGAATTTGGGATTAGCAGATACAAGCTATTATATATATGATGAATAGGAAGTTCCTTGGTGGCTCAGCAGGTTAAGGATCCAACATTGTCACTGCTGTGGCGAGGGTTCGATCCCTGGCCCTGGAACTTCTTCATGCTGTGGATGCAGCCAAAAAAAAAAAAAGGGGGCGGGGGGGAATGGATAAACAACATGTTCCTACTGTATAGCACAGGGAACTATATTCTATATCCTGTGATCAACCATAATGGAAAAGAATATAAAAAAGAATGTATATGTGTGTATAACTGAATCACTTTGCTGTACAACAGAAATCAACACATTATAAATCAACTGTAATTTTTTAAAAAGGGAGAAAAAAAGAGTGGTCTTTCCTCTCTGCATCTATTTGTATACCGTATATTCACTATATAGATCTGCTCTGGTGAAAGCGTCCTCACCCCCCACCCCTAGGTCAGCAGCAGTCAAACTTCTACACACACAGCCTTTTTTCAGACCCTGGCTTCTATTACTTGAGATACTGCAGTGTTTTTTACCCCCACCTTGGAACATTGTGCTCAATAAACATTTGCTAGAGAAATAAGTAACTATTCTTTCTTTACTCTGAAGACATTATATTTGGTAGATTGTTTTTTCTGCCATGTATTTAGCACTCCCCCCCCCCCCCGTCTTTGTTGGCCACACCCCTAATTATTCAAATCTTTTGTTTCTCATGAACATTTCTACTTACATAGTTTTGTCATTCTCTTTAATTTAGCACATCTAAAGCCAAAGCCGGCATCTTCCTTAAAACCAGCCCCTACTCTGATGTCCTCTTTGCCTAATTGTTTTAACCTTCATCCAGACTTGAAACTCTAGTGTCATCTTTGAATCTTTTTTCCTTAGGTCCAATTAGGGTCAAAATTTTGCCTACTCTTCAGCTGACTCTCACTTTCATGTTCACTAACTCCCCCTTCCATTCCTTTTCAAACTTAAGTCTAGACTACTGCAGTAGTTTATGCTTTCAGTCCCTTTTACTGTCTTGCTGGATTAATTTTCCTTCATCTCATCTTTTATCATGTCATTTCCCCATGCAGGAATCTTCATCCTAACAACAATGCTTATGGAATTAAATGCAGGTTCCTCAGCCCATTATGTAAGGCCTCTCAGTCTCGCTTCAGCTTACTTTTCCAATTTTATAAACTTCTCTGCCTTTACATTGAAAATCACGTGCTTTCTGTCAAGTTGGCCTACCTGTATTTCGTAAAATATGTTCATTCCTGGTTTTGCATCTTCACATAAGCCAGCCCTTCTGCCCACTTTTAGTGTCATTTCTGTGTCTTTACTGCCTTTCTGAAGCCTACTTTCTTTTTCTGTGCCTGTGTTCCATGAATATCTCCCCAGCACACACCGAGTTCCTCTCAAAATCTGGAAGCCTTCATTGTTGTGTGTGTGTTTTATTACATATGTATTTATTTCTGGCAGATTTATTTTTGGGCACACATGTGTGCAAACATGAAGCATGAAACAGCTATGCCTTACACCTCTTGACATACCAAGTAGTGTCCTGTACTCCTATCAGGGACTTGGTCAACATTTGTTGAAATGATTCAAACACCCCATAATATTTCTAGATGGATTAAAATGAGAAAGTGACTATTGGGATTTGGCTGGCAGCCACAAAGCAAAGAAAAGCTGGTAAAACTATAGAGGAAAACAAAGAATATTAGTTGGGATAAGGTTCCTTCTGGGGGTGAGGGGTAGGGTTACAATGGGCAAGGGCCTGAGGGATCTTCTGAAGTGCTGATCATACTCTCTCTTGGAGTGAGTGTAGTTGTTAAAGTATATTTTTATGTTTTATGTTCTGTTCTTTATATAATATTTTGTATTAGAAATTTTTAAAAAATATATACTTTATTTTCTGTTTGGTTCTGCATAGCTTTGCTTTAAATCATTTTCATTTTGTTTTGTGGCTTGAGACAGTGGTTTGCAACCAGGCATGACACCCCCCCTCCCCCAGTCAACTCTGAAGACATTTGGCAATGTTTGATACATTTTTGGTTGTTATGACAAGAAGAGGCGCTGGTGGGCAGAGGCCAAGGATGCTGCTAAATATCATAGCATGTACTTAATAGTCCCCCACCACAGAACAGATCCCAAATACAGTAGAGAAAATGGCACAATCCTTTGAAGCTGGAGTGTTACTATGAAGATAACCTACATTGCGTCGCTGTTCTGGACCCCTTCCCTGTAGTCATCAGTACTCCAGAGTGTGAACAGGAGGTCGGGAATTTTGTTCTTCTCTTTCCCTGACAGTTGTAAATGTTAAAGCCACTATTATCCCCTAGTGAAAGCATAGGGAGTGACCGGAGGTGATGATGCTACCTATAGGTTGTCCTTTTGGTAGCTTGTCCATGAAATATTGTGGTCTTGCTAACGCTAGATGCTTTACTTTCAGGGTGAAAACTAGGACAGCTGCCAAATACGGCCTTTCTGCGCAGCCCCGCTTGGTGGACATCATCGCTGCAGTCCCACCTCAGTATCGGAAGGTCTTGGTCCCCAAGTTAAAGGCAAAGCCCATCAGAACTGCCAGTGGGGTGAGTGATTCCATTAATTAAATATTGATTGTATATCTGTTCTGCCAGAGATTCCTGCTTCCATTTAATACCTAGGTGATGAAGTGGGGGTGGGGGATTCAGACTAGTAGCATTCATGTGTTATGATACATGCTGGAGTGGAGACGTGCTGAATTTGCTATACTTTAAGGAGTGGGTGATGTTTTGGTTTTTGGTGTCTTTAAAAGTATAGATTGCAGCTTGGTGACTACCATAAGATGGTAAATACTGTTCAGCGTAAGGTCATGTCTTATAAGATTGATTTTATAAAAGGCACTTTTAAAAGTTAATTCTATATAAGGTATCTCTGTAACATTTGACACCATAGAGAGTGATATGGGAGTTCAGAGGACAGAGATGTCCCTGAGTAAAAGGGATCAGGGAAAGCCCAAGAGAAAACATGGATTTTGCTTGGCATATAAATGGAGCTCATGTAAGCAGAGAAGAGCAGGCTGAAAGAACAAAGGGAGCGAGGGCATGGGACTTAAGGCTCAGAGGGAGAGATGACATAAGAGGTGGGTGTGCAGGGGAGCTGTGAGTGTACTAGACACACTGGGGCTAACAATTCATTTTGGAAAGCAGCAGGAAATTGGGGTGAAGAGTTAGAGATCAGCTTGTAAAAGATCTTAAATGTCCTGCAGAGATGCCAGATAATAAGAAACCGAAAGATTTTTGCAAAGGGAACTGATCAGAACCAAATAGATTTTCAGGAAATTATTTTGAGAACAAGATGTAGGGTAACTTGGAGTCAAAAAGACCAGCAGGGATATTCTTGGTTTGACCTAGGTGTGAAGCGTTAAGAGCCTGAGTTGGTGTAGGGCCTCTAGGATAAAAAGGATGAGTATGAGAGACACGAGGGAGGAATTGATAGGATTTGGGCCCTCTTAAAAAACCATGATACCCAGAGTTGAATTCTGTGTTCCTGATGTGATCTGAGAAGTCCAGTCTGTTATTTGGATGGGGATATTAGACTTCTGGCAAGTACAGCTTATATGACTTGCTGACTAGCCATATCACCTGGTTTTTATTGCATTTGTGACTAATTAAACCCCAGAACTTTGACGCACAATACACCACAGTCCTGGTCACTTCTCCTTTGTACCTAAGTGTTCTGGGTTTGTTTGTACCTAGTGTAAAAAGCTTTTACAGAAAAATTAATAGTTCCAAACCCCTCACCTCCCATTTTCTCCTCCAGGGCAACCACTTTTAAGGCTTAGCTGATTTCCTGGCATTTGCTTCTGTGTCCATAAATAAGGTGCTTTATAGATGTCTTGAATTTTCAGTTTTTGGCATTATGTGTGGCCTTGCCTCTATGGAAGACACAGGTTTAGCAGCCTTTCGACTGAATGATGCACCTGGCTCCCAGGATTCCATTTTCTGTCCTCCTCCCATCTTGGACCATTTCTTTTCTTTGACAACTATTCTCTGACTTGCTTCTAAAAATTGATGTTTTCTATGGTTCTGGGCCCACTGATTTTAGTACCATACCTGCTTTCTTGGGAGATCTCATCCACTTCTGTTTTTAAATATTGCCATATGCTGGCTCCCAGCCCTGATCTCTCCCCAAGCTTCACATTCATATCAAATTGCCTATTAGACCTCTCCCCTTTGACCGTCTGTATACCCTCAATTATAGTATGACGAGAACCTCAGACTTGCTCATTCATCTTTCTTGTCTGTTCATGGTGCCCCCATCCTCTAGTTTCCAAAAGATCTGAAATGCTTTGTCCATTTGTGCTACCACCAGGGGAATGCTCTGGCCTTTATTATTTCTTAGATTATTTCAGTCCTTTCTTAAAGGGCCTGCTTTGTCTTACCTTCACCAAATCCATCTTCTTCAGTGTCACCAGAGTGACTTGTTAAAAACATCAGAAGTACACAGCTGATTGTCATTCCCTGGCTTATATGCATCCTAACCTCCATGCTTTTATTCCCTGTGATTATTGTGGTGCTTTGTTTTTATTTTTATTCATTTTTATTTATTTATTTTTAATGACCGTACCTGCGGCATATGGAAGTTACTGGACTAGGAGTCTAACTGGAGCTGCAGCTGCCGGCCTAGAGCAACACCAGGTCCTAGCCACATCTGTGACCTGCATAGCAGTTTGTGTCAGCGATGGGTCCTTAACTCACTGAATGAGACCAGAGATCACACTCACATTCTCATAGAGACAACACTGGGTTGTTAACCTGCTGAGCCGCAACAGGAACTCCTGTTTTTATTTATTTTATAGAGCAGCTTTAGGCTTACAGAATAATTTAGCAGAACACATACAGAGTTCCCCTGTACTTCCTCTCCCTCTCCCTCAGGTTGCCCTGTTATTATTCATACCTTGCATTGATTTGGTGCTGGTGTTATAATTGATGAACCTATATTGCTATGTTATTATTGACTGAAGCCTGTAGTTTATGTTAGCGTCCCTCACAGTGTTGTACATTCTCATTCTTGTACCCATAGCTCAGTTCAAGAAATACAAGTCCCTTTGAAACCCCTTGTGTGCCACCTTCTGATTGCATTCCTCTCCCACTTTCTGAGAGATAACCACTCTCCAAAATTTTGTATGAATTATTTCATGATTGTTTTTTATTAATCTTTCTTTTATAGATTGCTGTTGTGGCTGTCATGTGCAAGCCCCACAGATGTCCACACATCAGTTTTACAGGAAATATATGTGTGTGAGTATGATGATTTTGATAAGCTGTGTATGTGTGGGTGTTTTTATTGAACCTGTAAGTCCTCTAGAGCCCTGATTGACCAAATCAATGCATGCTGGTAATATTTAAAACTTTGACTTAATAGAGTCATAAGTTAGTTCTTTGAAACAAGCAGCCATTAATAGGATATTTTTCTTTTTTCTTTTTTTTTTGTCTTTTTAGGGCTGCACCCACAGCATATGGAGGTTCCCAGGCCAGGGGTAGCCTATCAGAGCTGTAGCTGCTGGCCACAGCCACACCAGATCTGAGCTGCGTCTGCAACTTATACCACAGCTCAGGGCAACGCCTGATCCTTAACCCACTGAGCGAGACTAGAGATCAAACCCACATCTTCATGGATGCCAATCAGATTTGTCTCCGATGAGCACAGTGGGAACTCGCATTAATAGGATATTTCAGTGCTATAAAAATGAAACAAAGATTTTCTTTTGTTACAATATACAGTAAAAGATACATAGCCTGGACTTGGAGTTTGGGGTTAGTAGATGCACACTATTACATTTAGAATGGATAAGCAATCATATCTTACTCTGTAGCGCAGGGAACTATATTCAGTCTCTTGGGATAGACTATGATGGGAGATAACATAAGAAAGGAAATGTATGTATATGTATGACTTGGTCACTTTCTGTACAGCAGAAATTACAGCATTGTAAACCAATAGTACTGTAATAAAAAGAAATTTTTTAAAGCTGGGAATGTGAAAAAGTATTTAAAAATAAATAGCTAAAATAAAATGCATGGATCAAAAAAATATATAGGTTATAGGACTCAAAACAGTAGATATCCTGTTAAATTTAATAAATGAAACGTAGACATATTAGCTGCCTAAATCCCAAATGTCAGAAGTTTAAAGTGAATTCAGATCAGAAAAGTATCAAAATAAATGGCATTATTTTATTCTTTTTTATGGCTGAGTAGTATTCCATTGTATACATATACCACATCTTCCTAATCCAATCATCTGTCAGTGGACATTTGGGTTGTTTCCATGTCTGCTATTGTGAGTAGTGCTGCAATGAACATGTGTGTGCAAGTGTCTTTTTCAAGGAGATTTTTGTACGGATATATGCCCAAGAATGGGATTGCTGGGTCGTATCGTAGTTCTATGTATAGTTTTCTAAGGTACCTCCATACTGTTTTCCATAGTGGTTGTACTAGCTTACATTCCCACCAACAGTGCAGGAGGGTTCCCTTTTCTCCACACACCCTCTAGCATTTGTTTTTTGTGGACCTATTAATGATGGCCATTCTGATTGGTGTGAGGTGGTATCTCGTGGTAGTTTTGATTTTCATTTCTCTAATCATCAGTGATGTTGAGCATTTTTTCATGTGCTTGTTGGCCATCTGCATATCTTCTTTGGAGAAATATCTATTCAGGTCCTTTGCCTATTTTTCAATTGGGTTGTTGGTTCAACATGGATGGAACTAGAAACCCTCATACTGAGTGAAGTAAGTTAGAAGGAGAAAGACAAATACCATATGATATCACTTATATCTGGAATCTAATAGATTGCACAAATGAACCTTTCTACAGAAAAGAAAATCACAAACTTGGAGACTGTTCTTGTGGTTGCCAAGGGGGTGGGGGAGGGAGTGGATAGTATGGGAGTCTGGGGTTAACAGTTGTAGATTATTGCCTCTGGGATGGAAAAGCAAGGAGATATGGCTGTATAGCACTGGGAACTATGTCTTATCACTTGTGACGAATCCATATATGTATGTGTAACTGGGTCACCACACTGTGCAGTTGGAAAATTGACAGAAATCTGTAAACCAGCTATAATGGAAAAATTAAAAAAATAATAATAAAGAATTACACTAGAATTATAAGGTATGAAAATAAAAAGTAATCTTTATAAATAATCTTTAAATTTTTAGAATTCAGATAATTGGAAAAATTATCAGGAGAACATGTATGATTCTAGATTAGAAGGTTGATCAGGAGGAAGATTTCCTTAAAGGTGATCACCGTGGGTATGGATCCAGACTTAGGAAAACTTAAGTCCTGTTATTTGTCCCTTAAAGCTTATACTTGTAAAATAATAGTGACTTGGGGGTTCCCTGGTGGCCTAACAGTTAAGGATTTGATGTCACTGTGGCGTGGGTTTGTTTGCTGTGGCGTGGGTTCAGTCCCTGGCCTGGGACCTTCCACGTGCTGTGAGCATGAACAAAAAATAAAATAAAAATTGGAATTCCTACCGTTGTGCAACAGGGTCAGCAGCATCTCTGGAGTCCCCTGTGGGGCATAGTGAGTTAAGGATCGAGTGTTGCAGCTACTACTACATAGGTTGCAACAGCAGCTCAGATCTGGTCCTTGGCCCAGGAATGCCATGTTCTGCAGGGCAGCCAAAAAATAAAATTAAAGAAATAATGACTACAGTATTCTGAAGATGGCTGAAATAGTGTATTATTATAGCTATTGCAAAGGTAGAATCTTCAGTTACGATTTGAAAATGATTCGATCAGGATTTTATGGAGACTGTAGATACTTGAACTAGGCTGTTGAACTGAGTTTTGTATCTGACATTTTCATCCTTTTGTTGTATTGGCAGATACTGCCCTGGTGGACCTGATTCAGATTTTGAGTATTCGACCCAGTCTTACACTGGATATGAGGTAAAGTAATGTGACATAGTCCTCAGGAGTGCTCCATCCGTGCTTGACCTATGGGGTGCCTTTAAATACTGGCTTTTAAAACTTTGGTATTTTTTAATTTTTTTCCTGATTACAGAAGTTACTCATTCACCAAATTATTTGCTGAGTGTCTACATATATTGCTGTAGTCACTGGAGAAATACTTACGTAAGCCCTTACTATCGCTATATGTCAGACACCGTTCTAAGCGCTTTACAACTTTAAACCACACAGCAGCATTTTGAAGGCTGACCCTGTTACTCTCCCAGTTTATGGATAAGGAAACTGAGGCCTATAAGGTTTACACAGCTGGCCAGGAAACTCAACCCTTGGTAAGTGATAGAGCCAGGCTTTGACTTCTGTGCTTCTCAGCACTACATTGTCCTGCATACAGCCATGAAAAACAGTTCAGGACCCTGGTCTTTTGGAATTTTCATTCTAATCCTGGGGATAAGACAGCAGCGAAACAATGGAAGAAATATCAGACACTGGTAAACGCAGAGCAGAGACTTAAAGTCAATTAGGTGTAGTCCTGGGTACGTAAGGTGCATTTCAGCATTGGTCGCTTAGGAAGGGGTGGTCTGAGGAGGTGACTTTTAAACTGAGCCCTCAGTGACAAGAAGGAGCCTTTCAAGAATATCAAGAAGGAGCGTCCCAGCAGAGAGGATAGCTAGAGGTGGAGGTGATGGAGCCGGGGTGGGAGCGACGGTGCTCCGGAGCAGAGCCGTAAGGGGAGAATGAAACTGGGGAGACAGATGACGCAGGGGTTGTAAGTACTGCGAGGAGCCAGGATTTTGTTAGAGGTGTCATGAGAGGCCATCAGGGTGTAAAGCAGGGGAGTAATAGAATCCAGTAAGGGTTCTTGGAAGATCATCTGATGGCTCTGTGGGGCAGGATTAGAGAGGGGGCAAGAGGGAGGCAGGAGGCCGGTGAGAGGCCTTCGAAGTATTCAGCCTCTTCACAAGAGGCCAGCAGCCAGCAAGCTATGGGACTTTATTTTCATATATATGTTTTTTTCATTTTCTTACCTGTTTTTTCATAGTTCAAATTTTTAAAAAATACAAAAGGAGTCTTTCAGTGAAAAGATTGCCTTTCGTTGCTCTCCCATAAGCACCCCTTTTCTGTTCCAGTGCCCTGAACAATCAGTGTCATCCCTTTCCTGTTCAGGCCTTCAGAGATATTCTATAGATACAAAAGCACAAACATATTCTTCACAAGTTAGTCTGTCGAAACCTTGCACCTTGCCTTTCCCATTTAACCAGGTATCTTAGAGAGCACTTTATATCAGTGCATTGTTTCATGGCCATAGACTGTTCCATTGTGTGATAGCATAAAGGCTTTTTGTTAAGCCATTACAAACGATGTTGTATTTAATGACCTGGTTTAAAGGTTGTTTTATCAAGTAACTCTGTTGAATATGTGTGCACATCTCTGTGAGCAGTAGAACCAGTTGGTGGCCCTGGGGATTCCACAGGGTTTACACAAAGATATAACTTACACGATCCAAGAAGAGGCCTGCTGTTGAGGCACTTAGGACAGCGGGAGTGCTGGCCTCTGGATGCTATGCAGGACCTTATTTTGAACCCTGACAAGACTGAGAGAGGAAGAAAGGAGCCCTAGAGAATTTGATTTTTAATACAACCCTTTTGAAACTTTTTATTTTTAATTCAGTGTAGGCATAACAGAATGTTTCTCTTTTTTCTTAGCCAACCTCCATGCGAGCTATCCGTGCCAGGTATGACCCTTATCTGCAGACGAGACACCGAATAGAACAGGTGAGGTTTTAAAAAGCATTTTAAAATTAGATCTTTATACCTAGTTTGAAGGTATTATTGCTTGATTTAAGTTGAACCTGAAATAAGAAGAGTCTTTCTCTCCTTTGTAGGTCTTTAATATCCATCTGAGGGAGGGGTACTATTTTCCAGTACCTCCCAAGGTCAAAAACACTGCTTCCTTTAAAGTCTGTATTATTTTCTGTAAGCTTTTTCTCTCTAAAGTTCTTTCAATTTGTAGAAGGTCATTTATGGTATGAAATTTAGGGAATGTAGATGTGTGGAGGTCACAGTAGGTGGGTGGATTAAATCTTAGCTTCCAAGAGGCAGGTGAGAATTGCTGTGACTGGTTTGCTAGGGTAAGAATAGGGAATTAACTGCACAGGGGAATGAGGAACACTTGGGAGCTGTGGAGTTTTTCTTTTTTTTCTTTCTTTTTGGCTTTTTAGGGTCACACCTATGGCATATGGAAGTTCCTAGGGGCTAGGGGTCGAATTGGAGCCGCAGCTGCCGGCCACAGCCACAGTAATGCTAGATCTGAGCTGTGTCTGTGACTTACACCACAGCTCATGACAACACAAGATCCTGAACCCACTGAGCAAGGCCAGGGATCGAACCTGCATCCTCATGGATACTAGTCGGGTTCTTAACCCACAGAGTCACAAGAACTCGCTGGAGTTGTTCTATGTAATAAATTGTGATGGTGGTTACACAGCGCTAAGCATTTATCAAAACTCACTTAATTATATACTTAAAGTTAGTGGATTTTATTGTGTATAATTATACCTCAATATAACTGATTAAGAACGAGTACTGTGTAAATGGCCTTGCCTTGTTCAAGAAATCTGGACTTAATGCAGATTTTCTTTTTCTCAACTTCATTTTAAACTTGTCTAGTTTAAAATAATGTGAGCACTGTCTGTAGTTTTTACAGTTTCTAGTAGGGCAACTAGAAAATCTCATAGGGAAGGCAGCACATACCATAGTCGTAAGTTGCATCCGTGTTTAACTATAATTATTAGTGAATACCAGCCAGTTCTCATTGTCACATCACTGTTCCCTAAGCATAAATGGGTCAGGATTGTCAGTTGTAGGAGAGAACCAAACCTGGGAGGAGCCTACATAGATTCTAAACTGGCCATTGTTTAATTTCGTTTTTAGCCATGATACTTAATTCATTTGAAATGTTTCAGTAGAGTTAAAAATGTTGATGCTTATCAGAAAGGAGCATGGCTTTGAAAGATTTAGAAACAAGCAGAGAGCAGTGATTCTTTTCCTAACTGTAAACGTACTAGGATCACCTGAGTGGCTTTTCCAAAACATATGCCACATATTCACCTCTGGAGATCTGAGAAAGTTTGGTTTAACATTCAGGCAAGATAATTTGAAAAAACTACCAGGAAGATTGTTATGTATCCCTTGTAAACAGCCATAGGTATAGAGTATTAATTTAATGTTGATAGCTATGTACATATCCTTACATATATATGTATTATGTGTGTATGCATATGCATGCACGTATGCTTATGTATGTATAAGGATTTACATATGTATAAGGATTTATGTATGTGTAAGTTATTTACTGTTTGCAGAAACAAGTATAAAAAAGGTAACTTTTTGCCTATATTAAATGTAGACATCCTCTGTACATCAGAGTTCATAATTTGTAGTCTATTTGACCTAGTTTCTCCCAATACTAAGATATGGCAAGAAATTTAAATACTTGTTTTTAAAAATTAGAATCTGGGCTTATTGTGGTTGAAAAACTGAAAGATCTGTACTATTCTGTCCCCAAGTAGAGGAGACAACATATATCAGACTTTTCCTACTCCCCCCACCCCCAAAGCAGGCTGAGGTGCCACCTGTGCCTAGAATCTTCACAGTTGATTTAAAACTGTAACATTTTAGGGAGTTCCCTTTGTGGCACAGCGAAAGCGAATCTGACTAGAATCCATGAGGATGTGGGTTCCATCTCTGTCCTCGCTTGGTGAGTTGAGGATCTGGCCTTGCCGTGAGCTGTGGTGAAGGTCGCAGATGTGGCTCAGATCTGGCGTGGCTGTGGCTGTGGCCGGCAGCTGCAGCTCCAATTCGACCCCTAGCTTGAGAACTTCCATATGCCATAGGTGTGGCCCTAAAAAGCAAAGAAAAAAAAAAACTTTAACATTTTGATTTGCAATAACTTTCTTTTTTTTTACTTTTATTTATTCCTTACGTAATACTTTTTCTTCATTGCAATTTTAATTTTATTACAATTATAGGTGTACAAAAATCATCACAACTCAATTTGATAGCATTTCCGTCCAAAACCCTCAGTGCATCCCCCCACCCCCCAGATTGTCTTATTTGGAAACCATAGATTTTCCAAAGTCTGTGACTCATTGTCTGTTCTGCAGAGAAGTTCATTGTGTCCTTTTTTTAGTTTCCACATGTAAGCGATAGCATTGGATGTTGGTGTCTAATTGTCTGACTGGTTTCACTTCGCATGGTAATTTCTAGGTCCATCCATGTTGCTATAAATGTTATTTTGTTCCTTTTAATGGCTGAGTAATATATTCCAATGTGTGTATGTACCATATCTTCCCTCTCCACTCCTCTGTCGATGAGCATTTAGGTTCTTTCCATGACCTGGCTATTGCATAGAGTGCTGCAATGAACATGTGTCTTTTCGAGTCGTGGTTTCCTCTGGATAGATGCCCAGGAGTGGGATTGCTGGATCAAATGGTAATTCTATTTTGAGTTTTCTGAGGAATCTCCATACTGTTTTCCACAGTGGTTGCACCAGTTTGCGTTCCCACCAGCAGTGTAATAGGGTTCCTTTTTCTCCACACTCTCTCTAGCACTTATTGTTTGTAGACTTTTTGATGATGGCCACTGTGACCTGTGTAAGGCAGTAGCTCATAGTGGTTTTGATTTGCATTTCTCTAATACCCAGTGATGTTGAACATCTTTTCATGTGCTTTTTGGCCATCTGTATGTCTTCTTTGGAGAATTGTCTGTTTATATCTTCTGCCCATTTTTTGATGGGGTTGTTTGTTTTTTTGGTGTTGAGCTATAGGAGGTGTTAATAAATTTTGGAGATTAATACCTTGTCAGTCGATTCATTTGCAAATGTTTTCTCCCATCCTGTGGGTTGTCTTTTTGTTTTGTTTAGGGTTTCTTTTGCTGTGCAGAAACTTTGAAGTTAAAATAAGTCCATTTGTTTATTTTTCTTTTTCCTTTTTTATTTTTATTTTTTTTTCTCTTTTTGCCTTTTTTATGTAGAGCTGCACCCGTGGCATATGGAGGTTCCCAGGCTAGGGGTCTAACAGGGGCTATAGCTGCTGGCCTTCGCCACAGCCACAGCAGCGTGGGATCTGAGCCGCGTCTGCAACCTTCACCACAGCTCACGGCAATGCCGGATCCTTAACCCACTGAGCAAGGCCAGGGATTGAACCCGCAACCTCATGGTTCTTAGTCGGATTCGTTAACCACTGAGCCACGAAGTGAACTCCCTATTTTTCTTTTAGTGTCCTTACTCTGACAGATGGATCTGGGAAGATGTTGCTATCATTTACGTCAGAGAGTGTTTGGCCTATGTTTTCCTCTAAGAGTTTGATAGTATCTGGTCTTATATCTAGATCTTTAATCCATTTTGAGTTTATTTTTGTGTATGGTGTTAGGAAGTGTTCTAGTTTCATTTTTTTCCATGTAGCTGTCCAGTTTTCCCAGCACCACTTATTGAAGAGGCTGTCTTTTGTCCAATGTATATTCTTGGCTCCTTTGTCATAGATTAGTTGACTATAGATGCATGGATTTAATTCTGGGCTTTCTGTCCTGTTCCACTGATCTATATTTCTGTCTTTGTGCCAGTACCATACGGTTTTGATGACTGTAGCTTTGTAGTAGAGTCTGAAGTCAGGGAGCCTGATTCCTCCAGCTCCATTTTTCTTTTTCAGGATGTCTTTGGCTCTTCTGGTTTCTTTGTGTTTCCAGACAAACTTTAAACTATTTTGTTCTAGTTCTGTGAAAAAGGTCCTTGGTAATTTGATAGGGATTGCATTGAATGTGTAGATTGCCTTGGGTAGTATAGTCATTTTGATAATATTGACTCTTCCAGTCCAAGAGCATGGTATGTCTTTCCACCTGTTTATGTCATCCTTAATTTCTTTCATCAGTACCTTACAGTTTTCAGAGTACAGGTCTTTTGTCTCTTTAGGTAGGTTTATTCCTAAGTATTTGATTCTTTTTGATGCTGTGGTAAACGGGATTGCTTCCCTAATTTCTCTTTCTGATCTTTCATTGTTAGTATATAGAAATGCAGTTGATTTCTGTGTATTAATTTTCTATCCTGCAACTTTGCCAAATTCATTGATGAGCTCTAACAGTTTTCTGGTAGAGTCTTTAGGATTCTCTAGGTATAGTATCATGTCATCTGCAAGTAGTGATAGTTTTACTTCTTCCTTTCCAATTTGGATTCCTTTTATTTCTTTTTCTTCTCTGATTGCTGTGCCTAGGACTTCCAAAACTATGTTGAATAGTAGTGACGAGAGTGGACATCCCTGTCTTGTTCCTGATCTCAGCGGGAATTCTTTCAGCTTTTCACCTTTGAGAATGATGTGAGCTCTGGGTTTGTCGTAGATGGCCTTGATTATGTTGAGGTAGGTTCCCCCATGCCCACTTTCTGAAGGGTTTTTACCAGAAATGGGTGTTGGATTTTGTCAAAGGCTTTTTCTGCATCTATGGAGAGGATCATATGGTTTTTATTCTTCAGTTTGTTGATGTGGTGTATCACATTGATTGATTTGCGAATATTGAAGAACCCTTGCATCTTTGGGATAAATCCCACTTGATTATGATGTACAGTCCTTTTAATGTATTGTTGGATTCGGTTGGCTAGTACTTTGTTGAAAATTTTTGCATCTATGTTCATCAGTGAGATTGGCCTGTAATTTTCTTTTTTTGTGGTATCTTTTTCTGGTTTTGGTATCAGGGTGATGGTTGCCTCATAGAATGAGTTTGGGAGTGTCCCTTCCTCTGCAATTTTTTGGAAGAGTTTCAGAAGGATAGGCGTTAGCTCTTCTCTAAATGTTTGATAGAATTCACCTGTGAAACCATCTGGTCCTGGTCTTTTGTTTGTTGGAAGTTTTTTAATCACAGTTTCAATTTCAGAACTTGCGATTGGTCTATTCATATTTTCTGTTTCATCTTGATTTATTCTTGGAAGACTGTACTTTTCTAAGACTTAGTCCATTTCTTCTAGGTTTTCCGTTTTATTGCCATATGGTTGCATATAGTAGTCTCTTATGATCCTTTGTATGTCTGTGATGTCTGTTGTTACTTCTCCTTTTTCATTTCTAATTTTATTGATTTGTGTCCTCTCTCTTTTTTTCTTAATAAGTCTGGCTAAGGGTTTGTCAATTTTGTGGATCTTTTCAGAGAACCAGCTTTTAGTTTCATTGATCTTTTCTGTGGTTTTCTTTGTTTCTGTTTCGTTGATTTCTGCTCTGATCTTT
>PVHT021183556.1:10272037-10284731 GCA_004024745.2 Catagonus wagneri | reverse complement strand
TCAGTCACCCCTGTTTTCCCAGGAGATCCTCCAAGAATTGCAGTCAGGTTCCACCCGGATTCCTATGGGGACTTTGCTTTTCCCTGGTACCCAGTGCACGTGAAAGTCTGTGTGTGCCTTTCCAGAATGGGGTCTCCTCTTTCCTCCAGTCCTGGGGAGCTCCTGCACAGAAGCCCGCTGGCCTTCAATGCCAGATGGTACAGGGGCTCTTTCTCCCAATGCCAGATCCCCAGGCATGGGGATTTGACGTGGGGCTCAGAACTCTCAGTCCTGTAGCTGAGTCTCTGTGATACAGTTACTTTCCCGTCTTTGGGTCTTCCCACCCAGGAGTTATGGGGTTGCTTCAATCACGTAATCACCCCTCCTACCTCTTGATGTGTTCTTCTCTTTGTCTTCTGGAGTAGAATATCTTTTTTGGAAGTTTACAGTCCATTTGGTTGAAGGTTGCTTGGCATTTGGTTGTAGTTTTGTTGTTTTTTTGGAGAGAAGTTGAGCTCCAGTCCTTCTATTCCGCCATCTTAATCCAGTCTCCATACAGTTGCTTTCTTTATTTTTCTTTCTGACCTTGTGCTTGATTTCATTTGCATCAAGTACTGATTTTGTTGCATATAATAATCTCCTTTGTCCCCAGTTGCTGACCACAAAGTTTGGCATAAAATATATAATCAGTAAATATTTGTTTATTCTATCACATATTATTATATTTGTTTTGCTGGTCTGTAATTTTATATTCTGTCTCTTTAAATTTTCAGTTAACTTTGTAGGTATTGACATCAAACTTTCTGTTCATTATTTTTAATTCTTAATCTTCCTCATTTGAGCTACCATCTTTTTTGTTTCATGTCATGGAGCCTTTTTATTTAACCCATAGAAATTCATTTAATATGTTTAATTGCTTCAATCTCTCTCTCCCTCGCTCTGTGTTTTTTTTTTTTTTGCTGTCCCTGAAGCAGACAGAAGCTCTCAGGCGAGGGATATAACCCACACCACAGCAGCGACAACACGAGATACTTAACATGTTGAGAAGCCAGGAAACTCCCAATGGCTTCTTGGTTTTCAACTATACTGATGAAAACATTGGTGAAGTAAAATTAGAAATTTGCAATACCCTCTTAGGGTAGTTAACTGTATCTTTCTAATGGCTGATGAATTTATGTTTTTCAGTTAAAACAGCTTGGTCACAGTGTGGATAAAGTGGAATTTATCGTGATGGGTGGAACATTTATGGCCCTTCCAGAAGAATACAGAGACTATTTTATTCGAAATCTACATGATGCCTTATCAGGGCATACCTCCAATAATATTTATGAAGCAGTCAAGTAAGAAATGCTTATTTTATCATATTCTCCACAGTGGTTGTCAGTTTATCCTCCAAGCAGCAGCCTCTGAGAATTCCTTTTGCTCTGTGTCACATTCCTAGTTCCTTCGTGTGTGTGTGTGTGGGGGGGGTTGTTCTTTTTATTTGCTTTTTTTTATGGGTTGTAAGGGTAAATACATTTGTTCCCCAATTTTTTTGAGACATGATTGACATACGGCACTGTGTAAGTTCAGGGCGTACAGCATAATGATTTGATTTTACAGGTGATATAAAATGATTGCCACAATAAGTTTAATTAACATACATCATCTCATGCAGTCCTAGTTTTATAGTTACTTTTGTGGGGAGAGGGATCATGTTTTTAAAAAGTGAGTATGGGTCATTGGCATTAATATTCTCACAGAATCAGTGTGAGATCTTTTCAGCCTTAGGCTGGTCTAAACTGCAGGAGTAGCTTTGATTGGGCTGGGTGAGCTCACCCCAAAGAGCGCTGGGGGTACTCTTAATCTGAAAGAGTTAGCTTCTATCAAATCAACAAAACAAGTGACTATTATTTAATAATATTATTGCTTTATTACTATTAATAATTATTTATGAATGGGATCATTTGTTTTCAATTCTGGTTGTCAGAGTGGAAGAGAAGTACGCATTCTTTTGATATATCTTAATTGTTAGGAAGAACAATACTCAAGTTTCATGCATAGTTCTATGATTTAAAAAGTGAAAGTCTTTTTTTTTTTTTTTGTCTTTTTGCCTGTATCTAGAGCCACACCCATGGCATATGGAGGTTCCCAGGCTGGGGTCTAACAGGAGCTGTTGCCACCGGCCTTTGCCACAGCCACAGCAACGCAGGATCCGAGCCGCGTCTGCAACCTTCACCCCAGCTCACGGCAACGCCGGATCCTTAACCCACTGAGCGAGGCCAGGGATCGAACCCGCAACCTCATGGTTCCTAGTCAGATTTGTTAACCACTGAACCACGAAGGGAACTTCTAAAAAGTGAAAGGCTTAAGTAGTTTTATCTTCAGAAATTTCAGGAATGCCTGGCTAGGTTACCATGTACTATTCGCTCCTATTTGCTAAACATTAATTGAAGGCCCCCTAGGGACCATGCACTGCCTGGGCACTGGAACAATACAGTGAACAGGACAGATGTTGTTCTTGCCCTCATGGGCTTACTGGTTCAGCTTGTTCAGCAAATAACAAACGGCACATGCTATGATGGAAACAGACTGCTGTGATGGGATGATTCTAGAGGTTCTCTCCATAAAGTGGTATTTAAGCTGAGTACTCAGTCAGGCCAAACTCGGGAAAAAATGAGACAAAGTCACTGAAATGAGGAAGAACTTGAAGTGTTCAAGGGACAGAGAGGAGCCAGTGTGGCTAGATTTTCCAGTGCACAAGGGAGTGGATATCATGAAGTGAGCTTGAAGAGTTAGGTATGGGCCAGATTATGCGTGTTCTTGAGGACTTAAAAAGTCTTTTGAAATGCCATAGGAAGTAGGTGAATGCTTTTAAAGCAGGAGAGTGACGTGTTTAGGTGTATAAGTAAGAAGGTCATTCTGGCTGCTCTCTGACTGCTGTCTGTTATAGGAGGTGATCAAGGGAAGTGCTGTACACTGAGGTGGAAAAGACAGACGGAAGAACACATTTGTGGGAGAAAATCAGAAATCTTAGTTTGGATACAGTAAGTTTGAAATGCCCAGGATACAGTCAAGTGTAGATGTCTGTAGGCTATGCCAGAGATGTCTGGGCTGGCAATGTAAAATTGGGGATTATCAGCTCATAGATGGTGTTTGTAGCAAGTACATAAGGTCACCATACGGGAGCGTTTCAGATGTCTAAGGTATACCACATGAGAAACAAAAATTTTTTATTCTTAGGGCCGCTCCCGTGGCATATGGAGGTTCCCAGGCTAGAGGTTGAATTGGAGCTGTAGCTGCCGGCCTACACCACAGCCACAGCAACGCCAGATCTGATTCTCATCTGTGACCTACACAACAGCTCACGGCAACACCAGATTCTTAACCCAGTGAGCGAGACCAGGGATCAAACTCGCAACGAACGTCATGGTTCCTAGCTGGATTCGTTTCCGCCTTACCATGATGGGAACTCCTTTTTTTTTTTTTTTAAAGTTAAAGTATAGTTGATTTACAGTGTTGTGTCAATTTCTGCTGTACAGCAAAGTGACCCAGTCATACATGTATATATCATCCCTTTCTTTTATTATCTTCCATCATGATCTATCCCAAGAAACTGGATATAGTTCCCTGTGCTGTACAGCAGGACCTCATTGCTTAGCCATTCTAAGTGTAATAGTTTGCATCTACTAACCCCAAACTCCCAGTCCTTCCCACTCTCTCTCCTGTCCTCCTTGGCAACCACAGATCTCTTTTTTATGTCTGTGAGTCTGTTTCTGTTTTGTAGGAAGGTTCATTTGTGTATTTTAGATTCCACATATTAGTGATATCATATGGTATTTGTCTTTTTCTTTTTGACTTCATTCAGTATGAGAATCTCTAGTTGCATTCATGTTGCCGCAAATGGTATTATTTCATTCTTTTTTATGGCTGAGCAGAGTTCCACTGTGTATGTGTGTGTGTGTATATATATATATATATATATATATATACACACATACATATATATATATATATATATATATATATATATATACACACCACATCTTCTTAATCCATTTATCTGCTGTTGGACATTGAGGTTGCTTCCATGCCTTGGCTATTATGAATAGTACTGCTATGAACATATGGGTGGAAAAAGCAATTTTTAGAACAGTTCACACTGTGTGATCCCATCATTTTTGTGTACATGCATGTATAAATATAAATGCCTAGAGGAGATGGTAGAGTGATAATGGTCATGGGCATTAGAGTTGAGGAAGGGACGTGAGAATGACATTTATATTTGCCTCTGTACAATGTGCTGGACATTGTGAAAAGTATTCACTTATTTAACACTCATAAGAAATCTTTGAGTTAAATATTTAAATTATCCCTGTTTTACATAAGGTGAGGAAACTAAAACACAAAGTGATTAAGCAACTTGCCCCAGGTACACATTTGGGGAGTGGGGCTAGGAAACCCAGGCAGCTTTGCTTTCAGAGCCTGCACTTTGCCATAATGCAAGCCACTATGCTGAGCGCGTGTCCATGTGTGTATGGACACGCATGTGTGTACATCATCAGAGCTTCAAAATGCTGAGAGAAATCTGGTTTCTTTTGCATGCCCTCTCCTAGTGCCTTCAGGCTTTTTCTCTGGCTTTTCTTTTATATTGGGGAGGAGAGCCATATAGCTAATTATAAGCTTGTTCAAGTAGCACCCCTCTTAGAGAGTTTTTTGGTAGGGAAGTAAGTAGGACCAAATTTTTAATGAACATAAGGGTGCTTTCATTACCCTGTAATTAAAACAGTTCTTGACACATAGAAGCCATGAGAAAACGTGTGAATGCATTTTGAATGATCAGTCCATTGGCCAGATATTGACAGCTTATGACCTGGGTAGAGCTGCCTCTTGGAACTGGGGACAGGGACATCTTTTTGTGTTCTCCGTTCTCCAATTTCTTAACTTCTTTTGCTCTCCTTTGGGTTTATAAAACTGAAAAAAATGGAGAGACCTTTACATAAGTGTAACTAAATCTTGAGGGTAGTTTGGGAGGCCTGGGTAGAAATCAGCCGCTGAGAGAGCGTGTGTGAGCAGCCTGCTTTGTTTGGTTGCCACTAGAGGATGTGACAAGTTAATTCCATGTCTATGAATCTGGACTTTTAGCAACAGCTGTCAGGGAGATGTCCATCCTGCAGGGGCTTGAGTAGCAAGATGAGATGGGACCACATTTTTACTGCGCATTGAAAACCTTGATCATTCATGAATATGAGTCATGCTTAGTAAAACGCTGAAGTCTGTCAAACTTTAGAGGAGTAGTGATGTAATCCAACTCATTCTTCCTAATAATACTGAAAATCAGATGGTAGCTTAGAATAAAGTTCAGTTGGAGGAAAAACAACCTTAATTAGTTCAAAGCCCCATGACGTTAGGACAGCAATAGCACCTAGGAGGGTTACTGACTGAAAACCATTGAACTCTGAGAATTCCCTCTCAGGATAATCTGTTTGGACTGTCACGTCTTTCTACCCATGCTTACGCATTATATTTTCTTTTCTCAGTGCAGCTGTTTTTGCGTTGCAGACCTTGCACATTAAGTGGCTTTGAGCTGTAAATATCTTGGACTCATCCCGCCCCCAGCCCCCATGAAAGTTTGCCACAAAGCTATTCAGCCTGTAGTTTGGGTCCTCCCGGTCATGTGACCTTGGCCAACTGGATATCTGCATAATGAATTTTTAGGATGTGGTTAGTTTGACATTTTCACCAACTGAAACTTTAAAATGTTTGTTTCGTTCTTTGTGTGAAGTTTTACCCTTATTTTTACAGAAATGGTCCTGTGCCTAGTGGTGTTGGTAAATTATCTGTTTTGGGGATGAAGCTGGACTTTTATCCTATAACTTCAGATCATCATGTGGGTGTAGAAAAAGCCCTTTGGAAAAGAAAGCCTCTTTCTGTAATGGACTAGGCAGAGCCAGCATTGTTTTGTTTCTGTACTTGAATTTGCCTCAAGAGGGCAACAAACACACTACTTTCCGATAAAAATTTATATGTGGTTTGAGTCTTCATTGCAACAAATCTCATGAATGGCTCTCGGGAAGTAATAAAAGTACACTGTGGGAGCCATAAAACCATCCATAAATGTTACACTGAATCCTGCCAACCCACTCTTGACATGTTTTGCTCTTTTCTCCTGGTCTCTATACTTTTATGAGATAATCTGGAAAAAGGCAATTTGTGGCATCGTGTTTGCTTCATTGAGGTAAATGTTTACTGCCAACCCCCATAATAGAATTGGTATTTGTTTTTTAGAGAAACTGTATAATTTGAAGAAATAGTTGTTTTCTTTCTACTATAGAACTAGAGACATAGAACACTATTTTCAGATGTTAGGATCTTTGCAAAATAAAGAGCAGTCCAGAGATACTTTTTTTTGAACATAACATGTTTTCTTCAAAATTTTTGGGAGAGGCATTTACCTTGCTGTTCTCTAAGTTATCTTGCACAGAGGTTGTTCATGAAAACTGTTTGGGTTACCCAGGGGGGCCCACCTCTCAGATGTAGGGTGATGACTTCATATTTATTTTACTAGTAGTTGACATTAGTACAACTCCACAGCTATAATACTGACTTTGACTAGCTTGGCATGTTCTTCTTTTAAAGATTAATTTTAAGTTAAAGGTTACATTTTGTGACAGATGGAGCAACCATATTTAAGGTTAGAAGTCTTTGTTCTAATTAGGGTCGTGTTCTACTATCAGCTCAAGTGTGTCTCCGCTTTGCTATCATGTGTCTCATCTTATTCAAGTTTGGCTTTTTTCTAGAAGATTAGAGTAAGGATAAGGAGAAGCCCTAACAAGGTGAACTTGGTTAATAGCAAGCAGTATGTTGTATCCTTGCGGATGGAAACTTTGGAAAGTACGTGAACACAGAGTTAAAAGGACAGAGCAGGTATGGTTTCTTTGAAGGCCCATTAAATCAAGCAAAGTGATAGTCACTCATTACTATCAGCTAGACTGAGACATCAGTGGTCTCCAGAGAGCATCAATTCCTGGTGACTGTCATCCTCTAAAAGTCATAGCTCTGGAAATGAAAAGGACCAGCAGTGGGATCTGAGTCACCCACTCGCCAGAGTGCAAATGTTGTCAAATAACTCAGAATGGCCTTTTAAAATAGTTTTATTCCTTTTTAATCAGCCTTGCCCAGAAGCAGTTTTGCATTCCGTCTTTAAGGCTCCTTGGCTGCTTTTACAGGATGCAATTTAATAGGGTAGTTACCCATCAAGAATTGGGTGAGTCATACCTTCTCCCTGTGGAATTTTTAATTCATTTCCATTCTTTCCTCTTTTTTCCCCTCCATCAGTTACTTTAAATCCTCCAGTTATCTCCTCCATTGTCTTGAAAAGCGAGAATGCGAGGTACTGCTGAGTACCAGGCTCAGAAGACAATTTTATAGACTTGAAGAGTAATGAGGAAAGCAGAGCAACCTCAGCAGGCCTGAAAGTGACCATGCTCCTCCTGGCAAGCCTCAGAACCTGCTTCATTTCTGGGCTTTGGCTCTCATAGCCACCCACCCCTCCTTTTGCATATTGACCACTTTTACCTCCTCCCTTAGTCAACTAGGTTTTTGTATATGGTGACCACGATCGTGAACATTGGCAGTCTGCCCTAGGATACAATCTTAGCCATCATAAAAAGAGATGATAGCAGTTTTTTTTCTTCTAGGATTTTATTTCAAACAGGAATTAGAAGAAATTTCCAGTGAACATTACATACCTGTCAGCTAGATTCTTAAACCTACTTATACAACTCTCTATCCATTAACCTTTCGCCCTTATGGCATTTGGAAATTCCCAGGCTAGGGGTTTAATCAGGGCTGCAGCTGCCAGCCTACACTATAGCCACAGCAGTATGGGATCCAAGCCGCATCTTTGACCTACACTGCAGCTTGCAGAATGCCTCATCCTTAACCCACAGAGTGAGGCCAGGGTTTGAACCTGATCCTCAGGGACACTGTGTCGGATTCTTAACCTGCTGAGCTGCAATGGAGCTCTCGCACGCTCGCGCGCTCTCTCGCTCTCCCTCGCGCTGTCTCTCTCTAATGCATTTCAAAGCAGGCTACAGGAGTTGCTCTTGTGGCTCAGCAGTATCATACCCGACTAGTATCCATGAGGACTTGGGTTTGACCTCAGACCTCACTCAGTGTGTTAAGGATCCAGCGTTGCCGTGAGCTGTGGTGTAGGTCTCAGATGCAGCTTGGATCCTGTGTTGCTGTGGCTGAGGTGTAGGCCAGCAGTGCATATGGGAACTTCCATATGCAGCGTGTGCGGCCCTAGAAAGACAAAAAAAAAGGAAAAGAAAAAGGCAAGCAGCAGACTTCAGTACATTTCTCCCCAAATACATCATCATGTACATCGTTAGTTCACGGTGCTATTTTTTTTCAAGTACATCTACATACAGTGAAATGCACAGATCTTATAGGTATTATTTGATGGGTTCTAACATGCATATACCTACACAACAAAGCACTAAAACATAAAACATTACCATCATTCCAGAAAGTTTCCTCATGCCTCTTCCCATTAAATCCTTACCTGCTCCTCCCAGAGGCAGCCATGGTTCTTATTTTTTTTACCCTTTCATAGATTGGTTTGCCTATCCTAAAACCTCATACAAATGGAACTAAATAGCAGTATACTCTTTGTGTCAGGCGTCTTTCACCGAACATTATATTTTGAGATTGATCAGTATTGGGTGTTTCAGTGGTCCTTACCTTGTTCATGCTAAATAGGATTCCAGTGTACTTAGAGACCCAGACCACGGGTTGTTATCCGTTCTGTTGATGGATAGCTGGGCTATTTTCAGTTTGTAGCTATTATGGTAAAACCTCAATGAACATAACTTGTACAAGTCTTTTTGTGAATACATGTATTTCTTTCTCTTAGGTAGTAACTAGAAGCGGAATTGCTGCTTCATATGTTTAGATTTAAAACTGCCAGACATTTTTCTGAAGTGGTTGTATCATTGTACTCCTGCCAGTAATGTAAGAGTGTTCAGTTGTTCCACATCCTCACAAGCATAAGGTGTTGTCATCTTAGATTAGCCCTTCCAGTGGGTGTGTATTGGTATCTCACTGCAGTTTTAACTTGCATTTTCCTGATAACTAATGATGTTGAGCACTTTTTTTATGTGCTTATACTTTCTATATATATTTCCTTTGTGAAGTGTGTGTTAAAATCTTTTGCCCCGTTATTATTGGGCTCTTACATTACCTGGATTCTAGTCCTCTGATAGATCTACATTTTGCAAATAGGAAAGCCCAGGCTGTGACTTGACTGTTCATTATGTTAATATCTTTGAGCAGAGTTTTTTTGTTTTGGTAATCTAATTTAGCAGTTTTTTTCTTTCATAGTTAACTATGTTTGTATTACCTCTGATAAACCTTCGCCTACCCCCAAAGCAAGAAGATAATCTCCTGCGTTTTCTTCTAGTGTGATCTTAGCAGTATTTATCTTTCCTACTTAGGCTTGTGACCCATCTTGAATTAATTTTTATGTGTAGTGTGAGGTAGGAGTTGAGGTTTCTTTTTTCCATATACGTATCTAATTGTTTCCAAATTACTCATTTAAAAACTTCTTCCCTTTCGCATTTTATTGTATTGGCACCTTTGTCAAAAATCAGCTGGCCATAAATTTGGGACTGCACTCTCTTCTGTTCACTGATCTGTTTTTCAGCCCTTGCCAATACTACACTGTTTTGATTACTATAGATTTACAGTATATCTTGAAAGAGTATGTCTTCTAACTCTGTTATTGTCTTTCAAGATTGTTTTGGATATTTAAGTCCTTTGCATTTCTATATAAAGTTTATTATTGTCAATTTCTATTAAAAAGTATGATTTTCAGGTAGATATAAAGTAAGATTGAAATTGTGTTTAAACTTTATAACAATTTGGGTTAAATTGACAGTTTTTTTTTTTTTTTTTTTGGCTGCACCTGAGGCCTGTGAAAGTTCCCAGGCCAGGGTTGAACCTGCATCACAGCAGCGACCCAAACTGCTGCAGTGACAGCACCGGATCCTTAACCTGTTGCACCACAAGAGAACTCCAAAATTGACAATTTAACAATGTTGAATCTTCCTGTGAACATAGTCTGTCCTGTTTCTTGAAGTGTTTTTAGAATTTCTCTTAGTAGTCTTTACTATAGAGATTTTGTAAGATTTTCATTAAATTCATTTTAAAATATTTTTATATTTGTTATATTAAATGAAATTTTTAAAAAATTTATTTTCAAATTGTTTACAGCTAGTATCTAGATACACAGTTCCATTTTGTGTATTAATCTTCTATCATATGACCTTACTAAATTCACTACTCAGTTCTAAAAGTTGTTTTTGTGAATTTGCTAGGATTTTCTTCAAAAACAATCATGTAATCTGCAGATACAGTGAGTTTTAATTTTCCTTTTTGAATATGCGTGCTTTACTTTTTCTTGCCTTTTAACACTGGCTAGGACACTGTACAGTGTTAAATAGAAGTGGTGAGAGTGAGTCTCTTTGTTTTATTCCCAGTAAATATAGGGAAAACATTTAATATTGCAGTATTATTTTTATCTTTTAATTTTTTATGTCATTTTAGGGCCACACCCTAAAATTGTGGCATCTGGAGGTTCCCAGGCTAGGGGTCTAATCGGAGCTAGAGCTACAGGACTACGCCACAGCCACAGCAACGCGGGATCCGTGCTGCATCTGCAACCTACACCACGGCTCACAGAAATTCCAGATCGTTAACCCACTGAGCAAGGCCCCAGGGGATTGAACCCGCAACCTCATGGTTCCTAGTCAGATTCGTTAACCGCTGGGCCACAATGGGAACTCCAATATTGCAGTATTAAGTACAGTGTTACTTATGAGGTTTTGGTACATACATTCATTGGATTGAAGAAGTTTGCTGAAAGTTTTATCATTAACTCTTTTGTTTAATGATTTCTCTGCAACAATTTAAATGATCACGGTTTTTCTCCATTATTCTGATAATGTAGATTAATTTGATTTTTATTTTGTCATAATGTATTTTCCTCTTTATATATCACTGGATTCAGCTTGCTAATACTTTGTTAAAGGATTTTGTTCAAGAGAAACGGTGGTCTGTAATTTCCTTTTATGTAATTTCTTTGTCAAGTTTTGGTTTTACTGTTATGCCAGCCCTATAAAACAAGTTACAGAGTGTTTCCTCCTGTATTTTCTGAAAAAGTTCATGTGAGATGAATATTATTTCTTCTATAGCTGCTTGCTGTCCAACTATTTAAAACTGGAGTTTTTTAAATGGGTTTCAGATGAGTAAAGCAGTCATTTTAATAGGTAAAGGGATATTCAGATTTTGTTTCATCTCTGTCCATTTCATTAAGTTATATTCTTCAAGGAATTTGTCTGTATCATCCAAATCATCAAATTCCCTTGTTCATAATATTCACTTATTATGTTTTTAATGTTTATACGATGTTAGTGATTGCCTCTCCTTCAGTCCTGATGTTGATAATATTTGATCTCTTTTTCTTGACTAAGATTTATCAGTTTTGTTGTTCCTTGCAAAGAGTTAAGTTTTGGTTTTGTTTATGTCCTCTACATTCATTTCTGCTTTTATCTTTATTGTTATATTTTCTTTGAGTTTTCTTTGCTGTTTTTCTAAGCCTAAGTATATAAACTTGGTATAGAGCTTTTTTCTTTTCTAAAACTTGAAGTTTTCCCCCTAGGTACTGTTTTCGCTGAATCCCACAAATTTTAATATGTTGTATTTTAATTATTATTAAATTCAAAATGTTTCCTAAAATCCTTTGTATTTTGACCCATAGAGTATATAGAAATGGGTTGTTTAATTTCCAAATTTCCAAAAACATGGAATTCTTTTCTTGATTTCTTAATGTCATTGATTTCTAACTTAATTCTATTTTTTTATTGCTGAATGAATTTTATTAGAATTATAGGTGTCGAAAAATCATCACAACTCAAATTGATAGCATTTCAGTCCCAAACCCTTAGTGCATCCCCCCACCCCCCAGATTGTCTTATTTGGAAACCATAGGTTTTCCAAACTCTGTGAGTCACTGTCTGTTCTGCAAATAGGTTTATTGTGTCTTTTTAGTTTCCACATGTAAGCAGTAGCATTGGGTGTTGCTGTCTAATTGTCTGACTGGTTTCACTTCGCATGATAATTTCTAAGTCCATCCATGTTGCTATAAATGTTGGCAATTCGCTCCTTTTAATGGCTGAGTAACATTCCATTGTGTGTATGTACCATATCTTTCCTATCCACTCCTCTGTCGATGGGCATTTAGGTTGTTTCCATGACCTGGCTATTGCATAGAGTGCTGCAGTGAACACTGGAGTACAGGTGTCTTTTCGGGTCATGGTTTCTGCTGCATAGATGCCCAGGAGTGGGATTGCTGGATCAAATGGTAATTCTATTTTGAGTTTTCTGAGGAATCTCCATACTGTTTTCCACAGTGGCTGCACCAATTTGCATTCCCACTAACAGTGTAATAGGGATCCTTTTTCTCCACACCCTCTCCAGCACTTATTGTTTGTAGACATTTTGGTGACGGCCATTCTGGCTGGTGTAAGGTGGTACCTCATAGTGGTTTTGATTTGCATTTCTCTAATGAGGAGCGATGTTGAACATCTTTTCATGTGTTTATTTGCCATCTGCATGTCTTCTTTGGAGAACTGTCTGCCTAGATCCTCTGCCCATTTTTGGATGGGGTTGT
>PVHT021183556.1:10243433-10267859 GCA_004024745.2 Catagonus wagneri | reverse complement strand
TCAGTCACCCCTGTTTTCCCAGGAGATCCTCCAAGAATTGCAGTCAGGTTCCACCCGGATTCCTATGGGGACTTTGCTTTTCCCTGGTACCCAGTGCACGTGAAAGTCTGTGTGTGCCTTTCCAGAATGGGGTCTCCTCTTTCCTCCAGTCCTGGGGAGCTCCTGCACAGAAGCCCGCTGGCCTTCAATGCCAGATGGTCCAGGGGCTCTTTCTCCCAATGCCAGATCCCCAGGCGTGGGGATTTGACGTGGGGCTCAGAACTCTCAGTCCTGTAGCTGAGTCTCTGTGATACAGTTACTTTCCCGTCTTTGGGTCTTCCCACCCAGGAGTTATGGGGTTGCTTCAATCACGTAATCGCCCCTCCTACCTCTTGATGTGTTCTTCTCTTTGTCTTCTGGAGTAGAATATCTTTTTTGGAAGTTTACAGTCCATTTGGTTGAAGGTTGCTTGGCATTTGGTTGTAGTTTTGTTGTTTTTTTGGAGAGAAGTTGAGCTCCAGTCCTTCTATTCCGCCATCTTAATCCCTCGACATTGCAGCATCAGTGTTCCCGAATCTCTGTAGTGCCTATGTTAAAATGTAGGTCTCAACAGGGCTGGTTCCTTTTTTGGGCTCCAGGGAAAAGTCCTGTTCTTTAGTTCCAGCAGCTGCCAGCAGTCCTTGGCTTGTGACCACATTTTTCTAGTCTCTGATCTGTCACCATGGTTCCTCTTCTTCTGTAGTCAAATATCTTTCTGGCTCCCTTTTCCTGCATGCTTGGTCGAGTTTCATTGGCTCCTGGGGTACAACATGCAGAGGCTTCTACCTGAATCTTCAGGCCAGAGCTCCGGCTGTGAAATAGCTGCAGCACGACTGAGCTCCTGGCAGTGCGGAGGTCGAGCACCACACTCAACCCAAGATGTAAATTAATTCTGTTTTGATCAGAGAAAGGTCTGTTCTGTAGTGTCACTTCCTTAAAGTTATTTTTTATCAAGACTCATTTTGTGACCCAGCATATACGGTTTCTCTTGGTGAACATTCTTATGTGTGTTTGAAAGAATCTGTGTTCTGCAGTTGTTGGATGTGATGTTCTGTAAATATCAATGAAGTCAGGGCAGTTTATAGTGTTGTTCAGATGTGATTAAAGAATTATCTATTTCTCCCTTTAGTTATATTAGTTTTTATTTCACTTATTTTGAAGATCTGCTGCTAGGTGTGTACACATTTATCGTTATGAAATGTTCTTTATCTCTTGTCTTGAAGTTTTTTTTCATGTTAATATAACCATTACAGCCTTCTGGTTCTTACTGTTTTGCTATGTATTTGCTTTTTATGTCCACTTACTTTCCATCCAGATGTACCTCTGTATTGAAAATACAGGGTATAGTAGTCTGCAGTAGTTGAGTCTTATTTTTATCCATTTTGATAGTGTCTGCCTTTTAATTGAAATGTTTAATCTGTTAACATTTGACATAATTATGATATGATTGTATTTGCATCCATCAATTTAGTCACCCCCTCACTTTGATTTTCAGAGGCCAAGAGTAATGGTTTTAGTGAGTATTGTTATTGTCTAAAGTTGTATGATGCATTTTTTTCTGTATCCTTTAATAGGGAGTGTCTTAAGAGCAAGGATCCCATATTTCTAGCACAGTGCTTTGAAGAGAAAAGGTACTTAGTATGTGTTGTTAAATGAAGGTGGTGGAAAGAACCAGAATTATAATTTAATTAGATTTCAGATTTGTTTCTGTTATTATCTTACATTTTTATCTGGTTTAAGCCACTTATTCTGTGCTTTAGTTGTTTTTATAAAAATGAGGAGGTAGGAGGTATTATCTCTAAAATTACTTCTTTTTCTGATATTTTATGGTTTGAAGATTTCTCTTGGAATGAGAATTTTTATCTGAAAGATGTGTTTGAAAATTTTCATCTGGCAGTTACTTTGTGACAATGACAAATTTTTGGTGATGCATTTATGTATATAGCCCTTAAATTTGAACATGAATACCATAGTAAACGAATGTGTAATAACCATGATTGCTTTTTTCCTTTCTATAATAGTATGTTGCTGTTGGTTCTTCAGCTCTCTCATTAGGAGTATAAAATGGTAGCATTCTTGTCAACTACTGAAAAAACAAAACCCAAAATATCAGGAGCTGTTATTCATTTATCTTAAACTTTGTCAACTAGCATGATAAGGAAGCAGTGGTCCTTGATTAGACTCTAAGCTGTGTTAACCAGGTTAGTTTTTTATGGGTTGTACTCATTTAAAAATTAGAATTCTGTTCCTCTCTATTTGCTCAGTTTGTGTTGGGCAGAACCTTATTATTTTATAGACCCTCTTGACATAACTGCCAATGTCTAAGAAGCAGACTTGACCACCATACCACCATCACAAGAGGAAAATATGTTATTTTTAAATCCTCGAACATCCAACTCAATCATTCTTAACTTTAGAATGTCATTAGCACAGCATTATAAAGAGCATAAAATTTTGCTGAGATATTTTCTAGATATGATTATAACCAAAAAAAGATAATGTGTTTTGTGGTGCTGCTACTGAGGGATTACATCAGTAACCCCAGATTTTATTTGCCAATTCAAACAAGCCTTTGGCTGTCCAATGAAGCTTAGAAATTCTCCTTACTCACTTTGGGACTGCAGATGCAGAAGAGAATTTGTACACTGTGACTAATAAAAACCAATATTTCATCTACATACCATTACTATTTTCTTTGCGATTTGATGTGAGCAGATTGAGTTTGAGGTGGAGGGATGTCCACATCAGAAAGGTTCTGTAAGCCTCCCAGGAATTTGACCTAGACCTTCAGTGACATTTCACACAGGAAATCTTTACACATCCAACTTAATGAATGACAGCGGTCTTAGAGAGGACTGCAGCAGATTACTGAGTAATCAGAAGTGTCCTTTGATGCCACAGCCTTTTTGGAGTGAATCAAAACCAGTTTACAGAAGGTAATAAAGGGCCTTGCACATCGGTGTGCTGTTTTCTTTCTGTGTCCCTCTTTGGGGGGGACCTTAGTGTGAGGGAACAGTAAGTAGTAAGAATACATGTCACTTTTATAGTTCACTTTCTTCCTTCCAGAAATAGAAGCATGCTTTCCAAGAAATCATTTATATCCACCTACATTTCTGCCACTTCTAGCTCTTTGTTTTTTAGTGGTTCTTGGTTTTACCTGTGTGTCTTATCCCGCAGCTAGATTGTTGAGCACCTCTGGGACAAGAACTGCTGTATCTTTTACTTTCTGTAGAATACCCAGCCTAGTGTTAGATACCTTCTAGGGTTAACTGCTCGCAAGAAGAATGGTAACCAGTAGAATTATCTAGAGGCTGCTGTGGGAATAAAAAGAGACCTCCTATATCTTTAGCTATGCCTAATTCATTTATTCATTTTCACGTTTGTATTTTTTTCCTTAATATTGAATGAGTGTTTTTATTGCTGAAGCCCCTGTCTGCAAACATATATGAGCCTTCTGCCTTTCAGGAGCTTCCAGTATAGGTGGACAGACAGACATATCCACAAATAACAGGACAAACTCTTTTCATAGACTGGGGAGCATTTGGTTTTTCTTTGCTTTTATGCTCCCAGGTTATTGTCCCATCTTCTGCTACCCAGGTGCCCCATTTTTAAAAAGAAAAATGCTATCAACATATGTTATTGGCTTAAGTTATGCTTCACAGAGCATATTAGCATCTTTTGTAGTTGGTGCCCCTCCTATGACATATAAAAAAGTGTGGGATTGAACGTAGCCCCACACTGGTGGAGTATAGATAGGCTTATTTAAAATAACCCTATAATGCTGCAAAAAGGGAAGTGGAATTGGAATCAGAAAACCTGGGTCAAAGTCCTGACTTTGTCTTTTGAAAGCTCATGATTAGAGTTGGAGAATGTTTGGTACATTTCTTAAATGCCCAAGAACTTGACAAGTCTGCACCCTTCCCACAGGTATGGTAGTTGAATTTAGTACTAAAGGAGAACCATACCGTTGGCTGGCTATCTAAATGATATGGCAGGTTATGGCAGGCCATAAAATGCCAGCTCAGATATTTTACTTAGATAAGTTGAAAGTCTTTATGCACATATTTGCATGTTTTGAAAACCAATCCTATTGATATCTTCACATCTATAGATTAAATGAGGCAGGATTTAGTGATATGTAGGACTAAATATAGCGTTAACAAAAAATCCTTTAAAAATGATCTTATACTGTATAAGATGACTTTATACTCTGTTCTTTAGAAAATACTCCATTGTTTTTGCTCAAATTTGGTAAGAATTTCTGCTTAATTACTTTTCAGAAGAGAATACAATTCTAAAGGGAAGATAACAGTAAAAGCCTTTTGTAAATAGAAAATAATAGCTTTTAAAAACTTCAGTTATTTTTTATTCCTCCATTTCTGTTCCTGTAAAAGGTAATGACATCCCCCCCCAAGGAAAGATGTTTTTGACATCGCGTTAACTTATTGTTTGAGAATAAAGTTTTTCTCAGTGTCCTGTACTATATTCTAACTGCTTATGAAGAGACCTTATCATCCTTGCAGCAGCTTTCTCTGTCAGTCTTGCCTGGCACTTTGATGATTTGTGCAACAGAGGTTAGCTAGTGAACTTCTCTTTGCTCTAGACAAATTCCCATCTGTGCAGTTGCCTGTGGTTTTTCTCGGTAACACAGGGTGCTATTGTACTGCCAGACTTGCTTACTTAACGGCATCCTTTTAAGAAATACTGCACTTCAGGAGTTCCCATCATGGCTCAGTGGAAACAAATCTGACTAGTATCCATGAGGATGCAGGCAGGGTTCCATCCCTGACCCTGCTCAGTGGGTTAAGGATCCAGTATTGCAGTGAGCTGTGGTATAGGTCAAAGACTCAGCTGGCATTGCTGTGGCTATGGTGTAGGCCAGCAGCTACAGCTCTGATTTGACCCCTAGCCTGGGAACCTCTGTATGCCTCAGGTGCATCCCTATAAAGACTAAAAAAAGAGAAAGAAATACTGTGCTTGGAGTTCCCATTGTGGCTCAAGGGTTAAGAATCCGACGAGTATCCAGGAGGATTCGGGTTTGATTCCTGGCCTCGCTCAGTGGGTTAAAGGATCTGGCTTTGCTGTGAGCTGTGGTGTAGGTCACAGACATGGCTCAGATCTGGTGTTGCTCTGACTGTGGTGTAGGCTGGCAGCTACAACTCTCATTGAACCTATAGCCTGGGAACTTCCACATGCCACAAGTGTGGCCCTAAAAAGCAAAAAAAAAAAAAAAAAAAAAAAAAGAAAAGAGGAAGAAGAAAGGAAAATACTGTGCTTTATAGAAATATCAATTAATAGATTTTATGATATAGTTTTGGAATGCCTGATTATAAGATGCTCTCACTTTGTTAAATATATTCATTTAGAACTTTCTGCTTCTTGGGATTTTTTTTTTTCAATCAACCTTCATGCAGTTTACTTTCTCCATAATATATTAGTGTTTTAATTTTTAAAAAATAATGTTTTTCTTCAAACACAATAGTTGGTATTCCAGGAAGGTGAGTTGCATGTATTCCTGCGGCGTTACAGACTACTGTTACTGCATGCCTTGGTCCCCACCTCTTTGAGAGGCCTGGGACTTTCTGATCCAATTGTTTCAGAGAAGCCAAATGGTTTAGTATCCTGTCAGAGGAAAATATGTTAAGATCCAAGTCCTTTTTTGTCTTGTGATTCATCATTTAGTAACTGTGAACTAGTTGTTTACGTTTAGTTCTTACTGCCTCTGGTAACCCTATATAAAACCTCAGAAATAAAGTAATAGTGTAGAAGACTTTGAGTGTCTAGAGTGAATGACTTCAGAGTCAATCTTCCAGTTCAGTGATTCTTAACCTTTTTAATAATAATTATTATTAACCTCAAATAAGTCATTTTTTATTGACAGTTTTGAATGAATTAATTTAAAGGGGAACAGTAGTTAGAAAACTATGGAGTTTTATGGTTTCATTTTTTACGAAAAAAATATGAACTTTGGAAATTAAGTCAATAAAAGACTTCTCTCACCCTCCCCAAGGAATTGAGAAAGTTGTGAAAGGGGACACCAAGAATATGTATTTCATTCTAGAACGTTCGAGAAGTTGAAGAGTGAGAAGAATTACTTCATTCTAGAAGTTGAAGAGGAGACAGATCTAATATCCCGTGCTGAACTGTCCAAGCAGTGTGGTAGAGTGAAACACAGAGCACGGATTTTGAAGTCAGGTGGACCCACCTTCAAATTCTAACTTAGATTTTTCAGCTCTGTACCCTTGGACAAAGTATTTAATCACTTTAGGAACGTCAGTTTCTTTATCTGTAAAATGGGGATGGTAGACACCGTGCAAATTGCTGCCAGAACATGTACTGTGTGGAGAGTGTCACACAGTCCCTAGCCACAGTGGCCTTTGTAAAAATTAGTTTGTGTCCCATCACATCATCAAGAGCCCGCTCGGCAAGTGTTTTTACTTTTCTGAATTTTAGGCCACCGTGAAGGCTATTAACTCAAACTGCTTGAATCTAAATTGGAGTTCCCTTTGTGGCTCAGTGGGCTAAGAACCCAACTAGTATCCATGGGGATGCAGGTTCAATCCCTGGCCTCACTCAGTGGTTAAGGATCTGGCCATTGCCAGAAGCTGTGGCGTAGGTTTCATGTGTGGCTCGGATCCTGAGTGGCTGTGGCCATGGCATAGGCTGGCAGCTACAACTCCGATCTGACCCCTAGCCTGGGGACTTCCATATACCACTGGTGTGGCCCTTAAAAGAAAAAAAATATATATATAATGAAATAAAATAAAATGGTACTCACTGCTCTGATATCTGGTTTTCAGTGAAAGGAAAAAATTATTTGTAATTTTGTAAGTCATTATGAAGATTAATAAGCTTGGCAAAAAGACTTGTGTGTGTAGAAAACATTTCATCTGAATTATTCCTGTGATCATTATGTATACCCTCCCCTCCACTTTCTTTTGTTTTATTTAACATGACTAAAATATGGAGGGGGAAATAAATAATGCAGATGGCTTTCACTTACATGAAAAATTGTTGCTAGGAATTGCAAAGTAGGGTTTTCACTGTTGAAATCACTGCTTTCAGGAGATGATGGTTGCAGCACCCTGCAGGAGAATATTAATGATAATGGTGATGATAGCATTACTGTGTGCTGGCTCAGTCACGGCCATCCCATGAGGTGTAGGGACTATTATCCTCATTTTGCAGATAATGAAACTGAAGCACAGAGAGGTTAATAACATCCCTGTTTGCATGGTTAGGAGGTAGCAGAGCCAGGATTTGAACTCAGACAGTTTGGCTCCAGAGCCCCTGCTCTTAACCGCTGGGCTAAAGCTGGGAAGACAAGGGGAAGATGTCCTTTAAATGAGAGCGAATGTCCTAAAGCTGTGGCAGGTTACTTACCTTCAGTTTGCTTAACAGGTATTCTGAGAGAAGCCTCACCAAGTGCATTGGGATTACTATTGAGACCAGACCAGATTACTGCATGAAGCGGCATTTGAGTGACATGCTGACCTATGGCTGCACAAGGCTGGAGATTGGAGTGCAGAGTGTCTATGAGGACGTGGCCAGAGATACCAACCGGTAAGATGGTGGCAAATAGTCTTGCACACACCTTTCTCTCCCCCACCAGTTATATCTGTGTTCTGCCCCATCTGAGGCAGAGGTCTAGGTCCCCCTCCTTGCCAGCATTGTTCCATCTGCTCTTAGTCCCATTTCCTCTGTCCTTGAGTTTCAGTCTTTCGCTGCTGGCTCTTTTCCAGTGGCTTATAAACACGCTCGTCTCTCTTCCTAGTCTTGTCAGAAGAGCCTTTCCCATGTGGAAAGCAGAAGGCAGGGCCCAAGGTCAGTAGTTTAACGCAGGAGAGAAGGCCAAGGAGAATAGGCACAAAGGGTTTGAACAAGAAGGAAGCCAGGGTGAGAGTGAAGAGGTTAGTTTTTGTAAACCAAATGCCAGTTGACAGGGTAGTGAAAGAAAGGCTGGTGAGGTGATGGGTATAAACTTTGAGAAATTTGGGAGTCTAAGCAAGGAAAGGAATGAAGGTTGATAGGGCCATATGGTGTCTCTTCCTTTCAGGAATAAAGGCAGGCTTCGGGGAGGAGGTGTGTGTTGAGTTGGACTTTGAAGGCCACTGCACTTTAATTGGTAGACATGGTGTGGAGGGTGGTGCTTGGAGAAGAAAGTAAAGAGAGAGGCACAGGTCAGCATCTTAGAAACAACCAAGAAGAATCAGGTTGAGGAGGGTGAACACTTCCCTTGACGTAAGAGAGGTCTGTGGAATATTTTTGAGTACAGGAAAAGTCTGATGGATCTCTGGCTTGAGGAAGCTCACCCTGACTAGGGCGCATTCTCGTAGGGGGAGGTTTGATACCGGCATGCGGGTTGAGCTGCTGCAGTAACCCAGGCTGCGCTGGAGAGGTGCCTTAGAGATGGACAGTCTCTTGAAGGTCAGGGACAATGTCATCGAAGCTGAGACTTCCAGGAAGAGTACAAGTTAGTCAGGTGGGGAAAAGGAAGATTGTTTGGGGCAGAAATTAAAATACAAGCAAACTCCAGAAGACAGGAGCACATGGTGCATTTAGGGAATTCGAGTGGTTTCGTTTGGTTGGCGTACAGAGCCCGAGGTAGAAGAGAGTGAGAGGTGAGGCTGAAGGGGCTAGCAGAAGGGCCCTGGGAGTCAGCCCAGCGAGTTTGGGCTTTAATCCAAGGACAGGCTGCAAGCCGAGTTGTGATAATAGCATTATCTGCATTTTAGAAACATCGCTTTATGGGGGTCTCAGCGTGAGAGTGAATGAAGGACAGTCTAGAAGGGAGACCAGGTAATCAGCAGCTGCAGCAATTTCAGCAAAGTAATATAATGTCCTGAAAGGAAATGTTTGGTGCCTGAATGGAGATGAGGGTGAGAGGGAATGGGAAGTAGAGAGGCTTGGACGGAAGACAAGTTTCATTTTGGATAAATGGAGTTTTTAGATACCTGTGGAACAATCAGTGGAAAGTTTGCTTTAGAGCAGGGCTGCCCAGCAGAACATTCCACAGTGATTGGAATCTTTTTTACCTGTACTGTCCACTGTGAGAGCACAGCCAAGGAACTGAATTTTTCAATTAACTGAAAAGTAAACTTGAGGAGTGTCTGTCGTGGCTCAGCCGAAACAAATCTGACTAGTATCCATGAGCACACAAGTTTGATCCCTAGCCTCACTTAGTGGGTTAAGGATTCGGCGTTGCCGTGAGCTGTGGTGTAGGCCACAGATGTGACTCAGTTCTGGCATTGCTGTGGCTGTGGCGAAGACCAGTGGCTATAGCTCCAATTCAACCCCTGGCCTGGGCACCTCCACCTATCTCAGGTGTGGCCCTAAAGAGACAAAAAAAGAAAAAAGCTAAAGTTGAATAGCACATGTGCCTCGTGACTACAGTATTGTCCAATGCAAGTTTGGAGTGTAGGATATTTGGGTGTGGTGTCGGAAGAGAGGCCTGGCCCAGTCATATAAATAGAGAAGTCATTAGCAAAAAGGCGCTCGGGATTGCAGCCATGGAAATGGGTGGGAACCTTCAGAGAGGGTGGAGTCCCTGGTTTCTAGGATTTTTTTGGTGAATGGGAAAGGACTGACACAGGGCTTCAGTCTGTAGTAGCCCCAGACTGTTATCAGGACTTTTTTCTTACTTGGGTGTGGCATTGAAATGTTTAAGATGATTTATCCTGCTGGCCCCAAATGAGCTTGTCTTATCACTAAATCATTCTATTACTTTTTTAGGACTCTCCAATCCACCAGAGTGAAATCTACTTTGCATATAGATATCTCTCTCTCCCTCTCTCCTCTCCTTCTCCCCTTCTCCCCTTTTCCTCCCCATCTCTCCCTGCCACCCTTCCTCTCTTTCTCCAAGTGAAATTATTTGTAAAAAGATTTTGTAAAGGAAAGAGCAGAACAAGATGCTGCTTGTGCATAGTTTTGAGCTCATTTTTCTTGGTGTGTGTGTGTGTGTGTGTGTCCACACCTGTAGCATGTGGGATTTCATGGGCCAGGGATCAAACCTGAGCCAAAGCAGTGACAACGCCGGATCCTTAACCATTAGACTGCCAAGGAATTCCCTCCTTGTTTTTTACTTAGATATTTACATTAGCAAGCTTATTTGGGTTGATGATGCCAAACCAAATAATTTGAATAATTTATATTGACTCTTGTTACCCCAGTTACTTTCAGAACTTTGAGTAGGTGCATAAGGGAATTTCTGAGAAACATCTCAGAAGTAAAATTATTTTTTCCAGGCCTTCTCAGAGGTGGAGATGTAAAAATGACTTTCTAAGATGTCTTTTTCGCTAACCAAGTTATTCTTCATTGTAGAGCTACGGTTACATGTCTCAGAGATCATATTCCCTCTGTTCTTGCACTTACCTTGTTGCCCATTTATTTGTGTAACAAGTAATGACTTTTCTTTCCTCAGAGGCCACACTGTGAAGGCAGTATGTGAGTCATTTCACCTGGCCAAAGATTCTGGTTTCAAAGTTGTGGCTCATATGATGCCTGATCTGCCAAATGTGGGACTCGAGAGGGACATTGAACAGTTTACCGTAAGTGTCCTGAGCCCCTGGAGCGTGCCTCTGCATGCTGCTTTAACCCCCTCTGCTCCTTTGGATTATTTACTGTTGGTTTTCTCACCAGTGTTAAAGTGGTTCATCCTCATTATAACACAGTAGAAAGGAGGAGTCACTTACAGTCCCAACACCAAATAAAACCCTCCTGTTATGTTATACTCCTAGGACTTTCTTATGTGTAAGCTTTTTTAGGGCATGAGGTGGTTTTTACATCTGTACACACAGACAAAACTTACATATGTGATAGGTAGTTATTTTGATAGCTTTTTCGCTTAACATTATAGCAAGCATTTGTTCATGTTATTGCCTGGTCTCTTAAATGCTTAATTTCCATTGGATAAACTGGCCACACTTTGCGTAACCACTTCCAACATTTTTTAAACTGAAGATGTTATTAATTTTTGATATTATATATAGACTGCATGTAAACGGTTTTATGCCTGTAACTTTTTGTAGTATTTAGGATTATTCCTTTAGGATAAATTTCCTAGAGTAGAATTAACAGGTGAAGCTATAAACACTTTAAGAATCTTAACCATATTACTTAGTTGCTTTAACAAAGGTTTTATACAGTTTATACTCATTTCAGCAGGGTTATCTTTTCCCCAAGTAATTCTCTCCTGTTTATGTATTTTATACACACACACACATACATTTGATGTTTTTATTTTTGTTGATTTGTTGGATAAAAGTGCCATTTCAATTTGTATTTTGTAATTCTAAGTAATACATTTTTCAGGTTTGTATTTAACGTGTAAAATTCTTTCATCTTTTTGGAATTGTGTGTTTTTGTCCTCTGACTACTCTCTTGAATGTGGATATTTTTAATATTGATTATATGAACTTTCTAGGTAAGGACATTATGGATTCATTGTTTTTTATGTTTGTTAAAAATATTTTCGCCAACCTACCCTTGGCCTTTTACTTTTGTTTCTGTTGTCAGGTCTGTCTTATTTACTTATTTATCTAGTGATGATTTCTTCAGATACTTCTAAGCTTAGAATTGCCTTTCTCTTCCAGGATTTCATTAAACAGTGAAAGAAAATATTCTGTTTTCTTCTAGTCTTCTTTTCTTTGAACTTTAATACCTAATTCCAGGGCTGCTTTTGACTCTCACATGTTAGCTTGATTCATGTTGTCTTGGGAAATGAGATTGGTCAAAACTCTGTTTTCCTTCAGATTTTCAGGTAGGGAAAAGAAAGTGGCTGAGAGATATCCTTTTATTTTATTTTATTTTTTGGCTGCAAACGCAGCACACAGAAGTTCCCGGTCCAGGGATCAAACCCATGCCCCAGTTGAGACCTGAGCCACAGCAGTGACAACACTGGATCCCTAACCCACTGCACCACCAGGAACTCTATTTGTTTTAGAGAAAAGGATGAAAATGATTATCAACTTATTTCATCCACAAAAGTACTTTTATTTTGTTCTGTTTATTAGAATAGAATTTATCACGCCTTATTTATGAAGTTAATAATTCTTTTAAAGTTTATTTTTATTACTAAGCCAATGAATTACAACTAAAGGCCTATTTATAAGACAGCATTAATTCACAGATGTTCACTGATGTTACTAATTTGGCCACATTGACTGTATAATAGACATGAAGTCTAGTATCTTCCCATCAGTACTCTTAGCCAACTACTCAGTCTTCAAGCCCTAAAGGTACCTGAAACACACTTTTCTTTAATATAGCTTAGGTGGGCCAGTGATGTAGCCAGAATTCATAACTTTAAGTACTCTTGGAAAAAACATGTCAAGTAATAGCAAACAGCTGAGTCTCACTATTCATTTTCTTATAGTGTCTTCAAAATAAAGAATAGTTCAGAAATAATATTGCAAAGACAGCCCTTCATGTAAACAGCTTTATCTGCTTGTTTATAATCTTCTCAGAAACCCACAGGGAATATGAGTAGACCATATGCCTTTCCTACTGCATCCCAGCAAATGAGTGACAAATAGAGCTAAAATGAGGAATCTGATTTCTCTCTAGAGAAAAATTCTCTGAAAAATTAATTTATAGATTGCTTTAATAGGATAATGGGTAAAAAAATATTAATAAGCTTGAACAAGCACTTCACAAATAGGCTATTCAAATACTCGGTAAAACTATTTAAAAGTTCTCAAAGTAATTAATCTTCAAAGAAATGAAATTTAAAATTACAGTGCATGGCTACTATATACTTAGAGTAGCTAAGAATAGCTAAAATTTAAAAAGACAATAGGAAGTGCTGACAAGAGTATGGAGCAACTGGGACTCTGTTGCTAGCAAGAATATAGATTGGCACGTCATATTAGAAAACTGATAGTATCTGCTAAAACTGAACATATGCATACTCCATGACCCAATAATTCTGCCCCTACACATATGGACACATATATTTACAAAAGACATGGTCACAAATTACTGTGGGTACTATCAGCAGATTGGGAACAACCCACATGTCCATTAAAGTAGAATATATAAGTCAAACAATGAAATACTGTAGAACAATAAGAGTCAATTGATTATGACTGCATGCACCAACATGGCTGATTCTATTCAACATATTGAACAAAGGAAACCAGGTCCAAAAGATGACCTAACATACAATTCTATTAATGTGAGGTTCAAAAACTTTGGGTGGCACTGTAGCTGGAAACAGGCATGTCGTGGGCTTCTAAGGTTTTGATGTGATTTTTCTTGATTTGAGTTTCTGGGTGCTGGTTACATGATTTGTAAAAATCTCTCATACACTTAGATTTTGTGTACTTTTCTATACCTAAGATAAATTTCAATAAAAAGTTTAAAAGTTCACTATTTCAAAACTAGTTTTTGTTTAGGAAATCTTGTTTGGGCCTATTTGAAATTCACAACTTTTCCTCAATTAGTTGGCAGTACATTTTACACTTTAAAAACCTCTTTTTTGGAGTTCCCGTCATGACTCAGCGGTTAACGAATCTGACTAGTATCCATGAGGATATAGGTTCAGTCTCTGGCTTCACTCAGTGGGTTAAGGAATCTGGCATTGCCATGAGCTGTGGTGTAGGTTGCAGACACCGCTTGGCTCCTGCGTTGCTGTGGCTGTGGCGTAGTCCGGCAGCTATAGCTCCGATTGGATTCCTAGCCTGGGAACCTTCATATGCCACGGGTGCAGCCTTAAGCAAAAAAAAAAAAAAATTTTTTTCCGTTTTTGGAGTCTGGAGCCAGACTGGGCCTAGTTTGACTCCTGGTCCCACCACTTAGTAGCAGGTGGTTCTACTTTGTTCCTCCGTTTCCTCATCTCTGAAATGAGGCTTTTGAGAAGATGGGCAGAGGTTATACATGCAGCACACTTAGAAAAATGCTGGCACATTTCGAGGTTCAGTACATCTTTGCGGCTGCAGCTGTCACTGTTCCCATTACCCCGAATCTGATCAAACAAGAGGTCCCATCTGTTACTCCTTCTGAATATCTTTCAAAGCTGTCGCCTCCTCTGCGTCCTCACTGCCACATCTTTATAGTTCATGCTTTCGTCAGCTCGCTGCACAGGTAAACAGCTTCTTAGTCAAGTCATGTGGCCACAGCCATGTTCTCTTTTAATGAATGATCCACATCACTACCGTAATGATATTTACTAAATTAATTTTCATCTTTATAAAAGGTATTAGTTAATAAAATTGTTATAGATAATATTTGAAAATCCAGTGAGTCCTTTAGGAGTTGTTTCAAAACACAACTGATGGGAGTTCCTGTCGTGGCTCAGTGGTTAACGAATCCGACTAGGAACCATGAGGTTGCGGGTTCGATCCCTGGCCTCGCTCAGTGGGTTAAGGATCCAGCGTTGCCGTGGGCTGTGGTGTAGGTCTCAGATGCAGCTCGGATCCCTTGTTGCTGTGGCTGTGGCTGTGGCTGTGGCTGTGGCTGTGGCTGTGGCTGTGGCGTAGGCCAGTTGCTATAGCTCTGAGTAGACCTCTAGCCTGGGAACCTCCATGTGCTGTGGGTGCAGCACTAGAAAAAGGCAAAAAGACAGAAACAAACAAAACAGCTGTCCTCTGCTGCTTTCAGCTATTTGGGTGGGCTTGGGGATGGTCCTAATACCGCTCTCTTCAATCCAGTGCTTGGCCTGCTTTTTTCTGATTATCAGTAGATAGATTCTCTTATAAAGAGTTAATTCTTTTAACTTTCCTCCCATTCTCCCAATATTGTTAAGTCACTATTTTAGTGATAGTAGTCAGTTTACATTACAATTTTTACATAAGTCATTCACATGGAACCAAGTAATATACTATACTGTACTTTCTTTCTTAAATAACTTTTGTTTTTCCTAGCATTGACAATAAAAAATGTCTTATTTTTTATTTGCTGATCAGTTACCTGAGTCCCTGTAAACTTCAGATGTGCCTACTGGGTGTTAAAGCCTGTCTCTGTCTCCCTCTCCCTCCCCCTCCCCCTCCCCCTCTCGCCTATTGAGTCTTCTCTGAGTTCCTTTTTTTTTTTTTTTTTTGGCTTTTTACGGCCATACCCATGGCATGTGGAGGTTCCCACACTAGGGGTTGAATCGGAGCCAAGCCACATCTGCATCTGCAACCTACCCCACAGCTCACGGCAACACGAGATCCTTAATCCATTAAGCGAGGCCAGGGATCAAACCCACAACCTCATGGTTCCTAGTCAGATTCATTTGTGCTTTGCCACGACAGGAACTCCTCTTAGTTCCTTTTTTAGACTGGAGATATAGCTCCTGGAGGTCTGATCTTCCAGCTCCACACCAGACTGGCAGTTCTCTGTGCCTGGTTTATAGGGCACTTCCTGAGGCCTCCTCTACTCTGCTCTCTAGGGTTAGATCCTTTGTGTTTGGAAACCAAGTAAATCCTTCTTATTGGTTTATTCCTGTATTGAAACACATTCTCTGGCAGCTTTCTAAGAAAGGATTCATCATGGGAAGTAAGCCTTTTACATGCTTAAAAATGTCTCTCTTGTACCATTACACTTCAAGAATTCTATAAAATCATTTTCCCCTCGTTTTTTAAAAAGATTGCACCACTGTCATGTAGCTCTTGCAGTGCTATTTAGAAGCATAATGTTCTTATTCCTTAATCCTGTAGTATATATTACCTGTCATTTTTTTTACTCTGGAAAATTTTAGGACCTTCCCTTTGTCCTATATGTTGTGAAAATTCTCAGGGGTATGTCTGAATTTTTTTTTTCATTAATCATATTGTTTTGAAGGACCCTGTCATCTGAGAAATTCCTTGTACTACGGTATATTTTCCCCATTTCATTTTCTATGTTCTCTTTCTAAAACTCCCATTATGCAAATGTTGTATTTCCCAGATTATCTAATAGTCTTTTCTTTTTCATCTATTGGTCTTCTTTTTCTGCTTATTTTCTCACTTTATCTTTCAACTTTCCTGTTAGACATTTTTGTTATAGTTTTAATTTCCAAAAGTTCTTTATTATCATTGTTCGATTTTCTGTAGCATTCTATTCTTGTTTTATGGGTATAATATATCTTATCTTTCTAAAGGAATTAAAGTGGTTTTTTTTTTTAAGTTTTATTTTTTCCTTCATGCAGTGCCTCTGTTTTTTCCAAGTTCCTTTTTTTCTTTTTGTTTTGGTTTGCCCTTTGTGTGCTAGACTTTGCTCCAAGTATCTGGTAATCCTTAGCCAAATGGCCAACTTTAAAAGTGAGGGGCTGAAAAGCCAAGCTCTGTGGCTGTCTGCTGGATGTTAATGCAATAAGCCCTCCTTTCCGTAGGGGGTTCCCATATGTCAGTATCTTGAACTTGTATTTAGGGCCATTTGATTAAACCAGAAGGAAGCTCTCTAACTTTTTCTTGGGGAGTGTGTGTAGGTCACAGAAAATCGGCTGCTGGCATCCAGAGCACTGGGCAGGGGTCCACCAGTCACTGTGCTGGCTGTCACTTTATCTCCCTGTTTTCAAGCTTTGGTCCTCATCCAGATCTTCTTTCGTACCTGGAATCTCAGAGTCCAGTGACTTCTAGTTTCTCCAGGGAATGAACAGGTAGGTGACTGCCTGTAGAAGGACTAAGGAATAGGGGTAAATTCAGTGAACAGACTTTGATCCTGCGCTCTCTTCCATCCCGCCCGGTTCCTGCTACTTCTGCTCCACCAGGTTTCCTGGGACTCTGGTGTGACTGAGCTGCTCTTTCATCCACCCCCTTGTGCAGATAGTATGTTTGCAGCTTTCTTCATTTGCAAAGTCATTTACCAATCTTCCATCCGTTTTCTGTCTCCCCAAAATTTATTGCCATCACTTATTCCCCCTCCTATCTCCTCTGATGTTCTCTTTGTTCTTCTGGATTTATGCTTTTGAAAAAATTATCTCCTGTTATTTTAGTGTGATTTTGGACAGAAAGAAAAAAAACACATATTTTAATTCTCTGTGTTTAGCCAGAAGTCCAAAACTAATTCAGTTTATCAATATTCTTATGAAAGAAGTATATCAGCCCTCATGTCTGCTAAATTTAATATGTAAGGAACCAGAAGTAATTTACCAAAATCCTTTGTTCCAGTATGGATGCAGGCTAGGTAGAGAGTGACTTGCATACATACTCTTTGTGGATGGCTATAGAATATTTATTACAGATGTGATGAATCTTTAATATGTAAATGTTACTGAGAAAATTACAGTTACAGTAGAATATCTCTAAGAGCAAATGGTGCACAAAGATTGCAGCATTTAAGACTACAACAGAAATCAATGAGAGAGATCGAAAAGTCTATAGTCATATTTCTTTGCAGAGCAGGTTAAACAATGGGAAGCTCTGCAAGAATAACATAGCACAAGATAAAAAAGCATTTTCACGGTTCATAGATATAATACCTCTGGCTGCACAGATGCCAGGGCTGGGATCAGGGTGAAAGGGAGCTGTGTGAGTCTACCCTGACTCCTCCATCACATGCCAGGCAAAGGCAAGATAAGAGCAGCTTGGCAGTGCAGAGTCCTGGGAAGGAGAACGCCTGGTGTCTCTTTGCTCCATCCCAAGTCTAGAAATAAGGCAGCCGGCGGGAACGACACAGCACAGGAAATGACTGTGTCAGAGGAGGCAAGTCAGATGTGGTGCTCAGTGTCCAGATAACGAATGGCAGTGTGTATTTCGGTTAGGAATGGTGCCAGTTGTCCTGAGGACAAAATACTCATATCCGGGGCTCGGCATACTTTTTCTGCAGAGGGCCATTTAGTAAACACTGTAGGCTTACAGGCCAGCTGATGATCGATGTCACAACTTTCAAATGCTTAAATAACTATAAGTATTCCAGTATTTATTTATTTGCTTTTTAGAGCTGCATCCACAGCATATGGAAGTCCTGGGTTAGGGGTCAAATTGGAGCTGTTAACTGCGAGCCACAGCCACAGCAATTGGGGATCTGACCCACGCCTGTGACCTACAGCACAGCTCATGGCAGCGCCAGATCCCTGACCCACTGAGCGAGGGCAGGGATCGAACCTGCATCCTCATGGATACTAGTCGGATTCGTTTCTGTTGCACCACAACAGGAACTCCCTTTTTGTTTTTTTATTTCTATTCCATTATTAAAGGAGGACACAGTCTGGAGGTGAAAGGTGAAGGCAGTCATCAGAGAAATTGTCACTGTGATGATGTTAAGAAAGCAATTATATGGAATTCCAGAAAAATTTGTTTTGAATGAAACAATTTGTATTTGAAGGTAAGGAAGGCCTCTCTGAAGAACTGGCATTTGAGCTGAGATCTGAAGATTAGCTTGATGAAGAAAAACTGATGACATTTCCAGGCGTAGGAAATTGCCTCTGCATGCCATACCATGCCATGACAGCGTGGCAGCGGACAGGGGCTGGCTTAGCAAGGGCTTGGCGTCCAGCACACACATGTTTTGCTCCAGTGAAGACTGTGAAAATAATGAGTTTCTGTTGTTTGCCTTCCTTCACTTGATGGAAAGAAAGGGCAGTCTAAGGGCCAAATAGGGGTGAGAGAAGCCAGTCCAGGATTGCAATCTTACCATAAGTAACCTCTGCCTAACTAATGGAGAAGTCACTTTCTGTCTTCACAGGAGTTTTTTGAGAACCCTGCTTTTCGTCCTGATGGTTTGAAACTCTACCCCACCCTGGTGATTCGTGGAACTGGGCTTTATGAGCTGTGGAAATCAGGAAGATACAAGAGTTATTCTCCCAGTGACCTGATTGAATTGGTGGCCCGGATCCTGGCCCTTGTGCCCCCATGGACTCGAGTGTACCGAGTACAGAGGTAGTGTGTTATTTTCTGTGCCAGAAATAATCAGTGACAGGTCTTTCTGTCCACGGTTTCTAATGAGAATAGTCTGAGTGCAAATTGAAGGGTTTGAATTTTTTTAATTAAAAATGGGACACCTGGGATGCTATCTATAAATAGGATGAAAATGAAAGAACAGCAGGTACAAGCCACTTTGCCAGTATCATGTTTATTCATGCATTCATTCATCCACGAGCCAGGAGATGAGGATGATGGCAGGTAAGCATGGCGTTTGGTTCCAGGAGCTGATGATCTGTCTAGCTCAGCGTTTCCTTTTTCAGATCTGCTTCAACCCAGATACAGCAGTGAGTGTGGGAGGAAGATGTGTAACCACGTGTCTGATTTCCTTGTTCTGAAGCCTCTGAAGAAAAAGAAAGAGTAGCAATAAGCATACTTTACAGATATCAATGTAAATGTGGAGAACGAGTGATGTATTTCTGATGGTGTGAAGGAAATCATCTTAAAATGGTTTTTTTTCCTCTAGGAGAAGGAAACCAAGATCTCATTTATAGTTGTGAACTTTTTTTTAAACTAGAAACATAACTTTGAAGAAAACGTTTAGAAGCCATAAAGTTATCCATTTACCTACAGTCCTGACAAAACCATTCATGTATTTCCTGATCATTAAGGCACATTTCCACCACCCTGCCAAAAATTTTTGGATTGGTAATACCTGGATTCTGGTATTACCAATACAAGGCCAAATGGGGACTGACAGATGTTGTCCAGTCAGCTGCCGTGACTAGTACTCCACTGAGCACAGAGATTGTGCTGCTAATAATAGAAACCGGAACTGTCAAGTAAAGGAAAACTATCAAGAATATACAATTATGAATTTGTTTAAAGTTCAAAGGCTATACATATTTCTGCCACAGTGTTTCGATTTTCTTAAATTTTTAAAATTATCGGCCCACCTTAAGGACCTAAACTGCTTAATGATCTCTATATTTTAACATTCTATTAAAAATACTAAGGAGATAGTGGATCGAAAATTCACCTTTCAAAATTGTTTGCATTACACTTCCCATCGTGGTTTAGCAGGTTAAGAACTTGACTAGTATCCATGAGGATGTCTGTCTTGATCCCTGGCCTCCCTCATTGGGTTAAGGATCTGGCGTTGCTGTAAGCCATGTCATATGTTGCAGATGCAGCTTAGACCTGGTGTTGCTGCAGCTGTGGTGCAGGCTGGCAGCTGCTGCTCTGATTCGACCCCTAGCCTGGGAACTTCCATATGCCATAGGCGCAACCATAAAAAGAGGGAAAAATGATTTGCATTATCTTCCCTCTTCTTTTCAACTCTTCTGAAACAATTCAGTCCCAAAGATATTAGGGGGTGCTGAGCAGTGCAAGCGTCCACATGGGGTGCCACAGGGCCCAGAGCTTGGTGAGAGGCCGCTTGAAGAGGAGAAAGAGGTGTGGTTCAGGCTGCTGCAGCCCAGATGTGTAGGAGGTCATCTCACTGTGGGCTGACCTGGCACCGGCCGTCAGAGCTCAGCAGGGGGAGGAGGATGTCTCCCAGGGCTGCAGAGACAAGGACAGCAACAAAAGGTCGGTGACTTGCAGGGGGTTGGTCTAATAAGTAGATAATATTAATGATAATGGAACTGGGCTTTTTGTTATCTGAAAAGGTAATTATAAATATGAAAAAGGAGAAAAATAGAATGTACCCTATGGTGTTTTGAAATAGATAGTGGTGTGAACTTGTGGTTTTCACCATTCTGGTAGATATAGAAATAATTGTAAAAGTAACAAAGGATAATAACTGTGGTGTGTACATGCACATGTCCTTTTCACAGACTATTTAATGGCCATGGTTTTTGCATTTTTGTGCTGCTTGTTGGTGATTTTACTGTTTAAAATAGCCTCTAAAGTGTAGTGCTGAAGTGTTGTGTAGTGTTTCTGAGTGCAAGAAAGCTGTGCTGTGCCTTGTGGAGAAAATGCATGTGTTAGATTAGCTTCATTCAGACCTAAGTTATAGCACCATTGGCTATGAGTTCAATGTTAATGAATCATCTATCTCTGTCTATTTGTTTAGAGATCTTAAACAGAAACACATGTAAAACAAGGTCATGTATTGATAAGCTGATGGAATGTTGTGACCAGAGGTTCACAAGAATCTAACCCTGTATTTCACCTAGGAACAGTGTTTTCATATTCACGAATTCAGTATCCAGGCATCTCTGTGAATAAGGAGATCTGACTGTACAAAGTACCTCCCACAATATGCTCATTAATTACAAAGTGAAAAGGGTAACTTGACGATTGATAAGCCTGGCAGCTGATCAAAGTGAATAAAATTGGTAATAGTAGGAGTCACAGTTGTGTGCCACCTGAAATATGTGTCAGAAACACAGCATCACTTATGTGTTACTCAGCCAGAAGTCCATAATCTGAATCTAGTTATGAGGAAACAGCAAACAAGTGCAAATTGAGGAACATCCTGAAAAATAACTGGCTCATAATCTTTGAGAGTATGAAAATCAATGAAAGAGTTCCATTCTGAAGGAGACTAAAGAGATGTGTTAATTAAACACAACACAGGGTTCTGACCAGGTCCTTTTGCTATACAGGACGGTGTTGAGACACTGGTGAAGCTGGACTGGAGTCTAAGATTCATCTGTAGTGAAGTGCCGATGTCTGTGTCCCGATGTTGATGGTTGTATTATGGTTGTATAAGAAAATATCCTTATTGTAGGAAATACTTAGAATATTCTGGGGGTGTTGAGACGTCTTGTTCCCAAATACACTTTTAAATACTTCGAGTATAGCTATTTGTACTGCACTTGGGAATTTTTCTGTGACTTTGAGATTGTTAGAAAAGTTAAAACAATAGAAAACAAAGATGCAATAAGTAGTTAACAACAGTCAAAGGAAAATAACATTTGCATTTAAGTGACTAGGCAGCCAGAGAACAGTGAAGACACCACTTCCCAGCAGTAGAGCTTGGCAGCATACATCACAGATTAGATAGAAATTTACAGCCCTATACACCATAGTGGTGTTTGTTTTTGCCAAGAGTAACAAATCATAGATCACATGGGCAATCAGATAAGAATTTGTATTCTCCTCATTCATTTTTAGCTTTAAATTTCTTACCGCTCTAACCATTGGGTCAAAAGCAACAAACGCAATACTATAACATTAAAAGCTTAATTTTATAGACATTGTGAAATATCATTGAGGACATTATCCTGGCTTCCCACCAGCTTAGAAAATAAGGACTTAAAACAGGAGCAGCAAATATAATCTCTTTAGGAAAATTGTAAAAGAATCGTAACAGGAAGAATTAAGAACACATATTATACAACCAAAAGATTGTATGAGAAGAAAGGCACGATACTATGGATAACCAACACAAGGCTGATTAAAAAAACTTCCCTGTTCCCAGTTCTCCTGTCATGACCACGTCCCAGCTCCCTGGAGATTCGGCCAGTAGAGGAGACCCCGGCTCCAGTCCAAGAATCTGAACTGTCAGTTATATTTCTCTCTCATTACATCATTTACATGGTTTATGCGGAACAGGTGGTGCAGGGGGATGTGGACATTCTATTACTTTACCAATATGCGGCTGAGTGAAAAATTAATAGGATCCTATAAAACAAGAGGTAAAAATCTCTTTCAAAATGTGAAATTAGTAATGTCCTCAGTGAGTCTAAGGACAGTCTGTCATTTGAAGATAGTAATGACCCAGTTCTTAACACAGTTAGTGCCTTTGATGGAGAGTCATCTGCGGTCTAGCTGTGATGTCAGATTTTCATGTTTTGAGACTGATAATTTGCTTTTTTTTCTTTTCTTTTTTGGCCTCCTTGCAGCGTATGGAGTTCCCTGGCCAGGAATCAGATCCAAGATGCAGTTGCAACCTAAGCTGCAGCTGAGGCAACACAGGATCCTTAACGCACTGTGCCGGACTGGGCATCGAACCTGCGTCTCAGGATGCTGTTGATCCTGCCTTGCCACAGTGGGAACTCCTACTTAACTTTAAAGGTGGTTATTTTCTACATTTTTTAAGATAAAATCTTTAAAATTTTCATTTTACTTTTATGTTTTTAATATAGCTATCATAGTTATACAAGTTTCCATTAGAATTCTGGTTTTTATGTAGCTTACTGTAGACTGATGGTCAATAAAGCATTTTTTTTCTATAAGCATGGACAGAAGTCCTAAATATATTATGTTACTTTATGTTTTACATTGAATATTACCAAACTGTTATTGTGGCTACCTGCATAGGAATTTATTCAAATTTATTGTATTTTGCTACTTGATTTTTACTCGTTTTATATACGTATTTTCTTTGTGTATATATATATTGCTTAAAATGATTCAAATTTATTTTATATTGACTTGGTTTTTTCCATGTAGCTGATTATTTGTTTTTCTTTTTATATCAGTTATCTGTTGATATATAATTTGCCAGTCATAGAATTTGGATCATAAAGGAGGTAGATGATGCTTTATATTGAGATAGCTTCAGTAAAACCTTCATAAATTTTACTTTTCAGAGGCCTTTTGCATGATCTTCTCTTTCCTGGTCAAATAGGGAGACTGAGGAACCAACAGAGCCACGTCCATGTTCACACAGTACACTAAATGCTTAATAACAATTTGATAAGTGTGTTTTGGTAAAACAGCTTCATATCTCTACATAAAAACTTTATATTCTAGTTACTATTGTTTTTAAAGCTATAGTCAGATATAGCTAGAATTTGGTATATCTAGACTTTTAGAAAGAAACTTGCATCAAGAGCTTGATGGTAAATTTTGTGATAGAAGTGCTAAGGAAAGTTGTTAATGGGTAACTCAAGCATTATATGCAAGCAAATGTGAACAGGAGAAGGCTAGTGTTTAGGGAGTGTTAAGGGGCTGAGAAACCTTCTGATTTGGGAAAAGAGAATCAGGGTTTTGGCTGCAGTGTTTCTTCAAGCTTCAGTTTTGAACTTTTAAAACATTTCTGAAAATGTAGAAAACTGATTGATAGTGGTCTACAAGTGCAGTTCACCACCCTCACTCTTGATTTGGAAGCAGTTGGTTATGACTTACTAGAAAGAAACCATTGGCCAAGGAAAAAACGTCCTCCCAGGATGTTTAATCCAGCTGACTTTAGTAATTATAGTTTTTTTGTTTTAAATCATAGTAAAGGAAACTCATATGTGTCTTTGTGTTCTGTGCCTTTAGAAAATCTGGCTATTTTGATGTAGACTAACCTAGTGACAGCTTCCACTAATAACAAGCAATTTGCTCAGTGTTGGCTAGTCAATCTAAATTTGTACCTGGACAAGAAGATTTTGGAATTATTTTTTAGACAGGTTATCAGAAGGGAGGAACAAAGGAAGGAAAGTGGAAGATATTTCAAGTGAAAACACAGTGTTTTACACTTGGCTTTAAAAAAAAAATACTATAGGTGTTCCCATGTGGCTTAGCGGGTGAAGGCTCTGGCATTGTCACTGCAGTGGCTTGGGTTACTGCTGTGACACAGGTTTGATCCCGGGCCTGGGAATTTCTGCATGCTACAAGTGCAGCCCCCCCCCCATTAATTAATCTTTAAAAATTTAAGTAAAAAATACTGTAATTTACTATTAGATTACCTGATTTTTTTTTTTTTTTT
>PVHT021183556.1:10170558-10243333 GCA_004024745.2 Catagonus wagneri | reverse complement strand
ACCTGATTTTTTTAATTAGCCATTTTCCCCTCACACACACCCCCTTTTTCTTAACTAGCTTATAGTTTAAATGTGTTGACAGTTGATTTGATAACGTCTCACTGGGCATTTTTATGAAGTAGCAAAACCCAAGAGATGATTCTGTACTGCAGCCCTGAAGGGTGCAGTCAGTGCTTAAATGTGAAATTCTGTCCAGACACATGGTGGAACCACATTAAACAGCAGCTGCCCACGGGCTATTTGACAGCTGACTGCCTTGATGTGATTTTTAAGTCACTGTGAGGCATTAGAATAGAATACTAATTTGCAACCAAAACATGCTTCTGAAGTGTGAGAAATTTTAGACCACAAAAGCCCTAGACATCACTTTGAAAGGTTTTTGATGAGCAAATTGCAAATATTAGTGCTTCTAAGCTTGAAATGTTGCCTGTTGAAATAGAAAAGTGAGTATTCTCCAATGCAATATCTCTTCAAGCCAAGAAAGTGAAACTAGTTTGAAACAAATTGAAAAACCTAAAAATAATTTTAAATCCCACCTAGCTAGATGTAGCAAGTTCAGATGGTCAGTAATCTCACCTGGGTTTTGAACTCCTAGGAGACTGTAACAGTGTCTGTTTATCTTTATATATTCCAGATTGCTTAATATATTACTTTGCACATAGAAGACGGTCAGCATATATAGAACACTCTCCCTTCATTTTCAATGAAAAAACTTTTATCACTGATAGTGGAGATTGCCACATTTTTGTTACCTGATGAGGGAAAATTCCCATCTGGTATACTCCAGGCCTTTCACTGCCAAAGACCATTAAAGCCATGTTGCATTTTTGTAGTGATAGACATAAATTTAAGGACATCACCATCATAAAGCCCTGTGTTACCAGATCCACAGTGACTTGTACTTCATGGTATTCAGTGCCAGCTTCAGGGATATGGGACCTGTGTTCCATAGGTCCTTAAACTTGGCTTAATGCTCTGCTCTCACCATCTTGAAATTATTAATAATTTTTTAACAAGAACCCCCCCCATTCACATTTTGCGCTAGGCCCCACAAATCATTAGCCAGCTCTTGCTGGTAATTCTGTCTTTCTTTCTATCATGTAGTTCTGCTTAATAACACCATGTCATAAAACCTAGGCCTTAGAAAGTTTTCTTGTATTGACAGCAGCACGCCTGACATCTGAAGAAATGGCGAGTAAAAGTAGTGAGTGCAGGGGTGGCAGCTAAAGTAATTGGGAGATTGGTTACATTGAGCAAAAAGTTATCTGATTGAGCAAATAAATATGCTAAAGATAAGAGGAAACAGATTTCTCACTGTGAAGGGATTTACAAACACTGAAGGCTAGAAAGCTGAAAAGAACACTGAGGCACTGGATTAGAATTTTGATTATCACCATAATCTCACAGCTTTTTAAATTTATGTAAAGAAATAGTTATATTGTATACATGGAGTTCCTGTCATGGCTCAGTAGAAACGAATCTGACTAGTATCCATGAGGACACAGGTTCAATCCCTGGCCTTGCTCAGTGGGTTAAGGATCCGGCATTGCCATGAGCTCTGGTGTAGGTTGCAGGTGTGGCTTGGATCTGGCATCACTGTGGCTGTGGTTCAGGCTGGCAGCTATAGCTCCGATTCGACCACTAGCCTGGGAACCTCCCTGTGCCTTGGGTGAGGCCCTAAAAAGACTATACACACACACACACACACACACACATATTTATATATTTATATTCATGTGTATATATATAAACATGTATATATATACTTATATTCATGTAGATGTATACAAATATACATACAAATATATATTTATATTCATGTGTGTGTGTATACACATACACACACACACACACGAGCATAAATTTCTTAGTTGCATGATACCTCAGTAGTGATGAGCACAGTGAGTGCCCAGATCTTGGTTCCTAAATAACACTGTCCACTAAAAGGAATCAGGGCTGCTTGGGTAAATGGCCAACTCCAGGGCTGCGACAGCAAACATCTTGTTCCAGAAAGTAAGGAAATATCCAAAGAATGATGGGGACATGTCAGAAGGACCTAGAAGCTAGTCCAAGTGCATACCCACTGACCAAATCTAAACAACAAAATAAATAATGTTAATATCAGATTACAACTCACTGAATAAAATGGAAATCTATGAATTCATAAATAAATGAATAAATAGAGAAGGGAACATTCTTCCTTAAAATACAAGCTCAACTAATAAACGCAGAAGAAGTGATAGGACCACTGACGACCGCTACAAGGAAGGTAATAGAACAGGAGTCATCAGTGGATGCCAGACTAGTTGGAGGGTTGGTAAGGAACAAGACGCTGTGTACTTGATGCAGCTCTCATACTGTAACAAGTGTCCTTTCAGTCCGGTTAATAACAGATTTTGCGCATTTTTGTGTGTGGATTTTGCTCCTTAAAATGGCCCTCAAATGCATTGTGGAGGTGCTATCTATCTACTGTTCCTAAACAAGAGAAAGCTGTGATGTGTCCTAGGAAGAAAATAAACGTGTTAGTTAAGCTTTATTTCAGCATAAATTATAGTGCTCTTGGCCACAAGTACAATGTTAGTGAATCAGTTCTGTGTTAATAAAGTGTCTTTAAACAGAAACACATAAAACAAGGTTCTGTGTTGATCAGTTGAAGGAAACTGAAGAACCTATCCTGCATTTCCCGTAGGAGCAGCACTATAGAATTTGCCAGTTCGTGGCACGTTATAAGACTTCACTGCCGAGAATAACCAGAATCAAATGTATCTGTCACATAATGGGTACTAACTGTCATTAATAACAGCCATTGATTTTATCAGGTTAATTTCATATCATGCATAACAGTGTTTTAAAAAAAAAACAGTTGCTTGCACATTCCTTGCCAAAATAAACTGTTTTTACTTCACTAACCTTATTTCAGTTTCATCAGATTACTAATTTAAAATGTATTCGATTTTAAGAAATTATAGTTCCAAAAATAGTTTATTCTACTAAAAAGTACAAGTAAACCATATGAATTAATTAATCACTCTAAAATATTTTTTTAAGTCACTCTCTTTTTTTTGTTTGTTTTTGTTTTTTAGGGCCACACCCTTGGCATATGAAGTTCCCAGGCTAGGGGTTGAAATTGGTGCTACAGTTGCCAGCCACAGCCACAGCTGTGTCACTCACTTTGAACTCCATGGTATATCATTGTCTTAAAGGATTTGGGCTTCTTCTTATTGCTTTATGGTAACTTCCAGAACCTAATAGATTTATTATGTATAGTTTTTTTTTTTTCTTCTTTTTGCCTTTTCTAGGGCCGCACCCACGGCATATGGAGGTTCCCAGGCTAGGGGTCTAATCGGAGCTGTAGCCGCTGGCCTACGCCACAGCCACAGCAACGCAGGATCCGAGCCGCGTCTGCCAACCTTCACCGCAGCTCACAGCAACGCCAGATCTTTAACCCACTGAACAAGGCCAGGGATCGAACCTGCAACCTCATGGTTCCTAGTCGGATTCGTTAACCACTGAGCCACATTGGGAACTCCTATTATGTATAGTTTTTAATGCTGATTGGCTTTTGATACTTTTGAGTGAGTGGGAAATATGAGAAATTGATGAATTAACTAATTGTATTTATGTAACACTTGGAGGGATAAGTGAAAGAGAAGGAAAAGATTCAACATGACTCAAAAGCAAAAATGAGAAGAAAAGATAATTGGCATATTCTTTAAGTCTTCTAATCGAACACATATTAGGCATAACAAACTGGGGACGTGTCTTTAAATAGGAGATATGTTGAGCATATTCAGATTTTTTTTTGCCTGTTCTGTCTTTAGATACTCATTTTTGTCTGGAAGGGGTGTTGAGGGCTATTAAAATGAAACTCATAATTTCAACTTTCGATTGAAGTTTCCTTGATACCTGGCAGTTTTCACAGTATTAATGCCAGGAAATAAATGTTATCTACTCACATCTTTAGGCAGGTTTTTATCTTCTAATGCTAAGTCACTACTGATTTAGAGTTTTAGGAAACAGAGAAGAATTTATTCTTTGAGAACAGCTGTCATCTAAGCCAGGCTTTTGAGCTTCCTGGTTACTTGTCATTCAGCAACTATGTGGGAAAGTGTTTGTAAGCTATAAATCAGTGTGTCAATAATAATTTTTACGTTTCTTCTTTAAACAAGTTGGATTTTTTTTTGAAGTTTTATTTCTTGTTTAGTACAGATGCCTCTTCAGCCAAAAATCATTAGTAATGGCTATTGGACATTTGTACTTTGTAGTCTTATAAAGTGATTTTCATCAGGTGTTTCTCACAACAACCTTGAGTGATAGGTAAGAGTCATAATTGCGTAGATGGGAAACCTAGGGGATAAAGAAGCTATAAACCTTGCTTTCTGGTTAAAAAAATTCAGCCTCTGCTTTCCTGGTCTGCTTTGTAAGTTTGTGGGTGGGGTGGGGTGGGGTGGGGTGGGTCCCCCCCCCGGGGTGGGTCCCCTCCCCCCCTTTAAATATCCCTGCCATACTGCTGTAGGGACTGATTTATATTTTGCAACAGCTGATGTTTTTGTCCTACAGAGATATCCCAATGCCCTTAGTGAGCTCAGGAGTAGAGCATGGTAACTTGAGAGAGCTGGCATTTGCAAGAATGAAGGACCTTGGAATACAGGTAAGAGTCTGGCCATAACTGTTGAGATCAAAGTAATGAGACACAAAAACTTGTGATACTGTCGCATTACAAAGCCATAGGTTTCATGTATCAAAAGCTTTCATGTATCAAAGCCATTCTTACTGTGTAACATGTTGAGGTGGAAGCTAGTGGTTGCAAAGCTTGCATCCTCTTCCTTACACCCCTCTGCTTTCTTCCAAAAGAGTGTAGGTTTGTCGATTTAATGGTTGTTTTTTTCTACCTACTCAAATAGCCAACTGTGTGTTCGACTCCTTTTAAAGAACATCTTTTAAAGTATTGGGTGTTCAATTTTTGACTGGTTGGTTATAGAAGAATACGACATTTGAAGAAGCATGGATTACTTGCTGAAATAATTACCAACGTTATTGCCTAGATATACCAGTCTCCCTTGCCCCAACCCATGTCTATTCATTAACATTTATTGACAAATAGTTACTAAGCATCTCCTTTTTATTCTCCCTGGAAGTAGAAAGAGCACAGGAATCTGCAATTTAACAGTCTTTGTGGGTGATTCTGAAGTCATGGTAAGGTTTCCATGCCCAGGGAACTGCTTCTTAGAGCTAAAGAGAAAAGGCCAGGAGGGTGTCTAGGCCTGAGCACTGATTCCTGGCCTCTGCCTTCAGAGAGCCTGGTTCACTAGGTCTGGGATGGAACTACAGGATGTTCTCATGCACAGCACAAACATGGGCCACACTTTGAAGGACACCATTTTAAAGACTGTGTATCGTGTTTGTGGACCTACCCAAAACATTTTTGTTCTCTCAGTTAATTTATTGTGGAGAAAACTTTTCAGAAAATTGTTTGTCCGGGGAGATTTTGTGAATGTTATTGGTTTATTCTACTAAAAGAAAGAAAGAAAGAAAGAAAGTTAGTTCTAGAGAAACAGCAAATGTATGTATAGTAATTAACAGCCCCAAACAAGAGTGTGGACCTAGCTCAGCTTCCCAGTCCCCTTGCTCTCCAGCTTCTCCCTCCTCTGAGAATACCGCATGCTGCCAGAGTGACCTCCCTGGCCTATAAGCTTGATAACCTTATCATCCAGCCATCATCTTTAACCCTGTAGCACTCATAAACCTTGATAGCCTCTTGTAAATAAACTGGGATTGAGCTTAAAGACTGGAGTTCAGTCATAGCCAAAAGACATCTAGTTTGCACTGGCAGTGTCTTTACTAGAAAATAAGCACGCACCAATCTCTGCCTTAAAAAGCACTCACCTCCCTTCCAAAAAAGAAGCAAAAAAGTATGCAAGTGTTCATTAAGAGCATGTAATGTGGGTTTCTGAGGCATGGAAATAGCTTTGTTTTTACAGAACTAAATAATGAAATTCCATCCATATAGAGCAGTCCTTCCTAAATATGCTGTTAGTAGTATAGCTGTATGACACCATCAGATTTCCTAGGGCCATCTTTTCTCACTGGTGGAAAATATTAGAATCCTAGAAATAATTTTTACAGTTTGTTCTGTAGGAGAAAATATGCCATAGACACAGAACAGATTACTGTAAGGATTTTGTAATTACAAATGTCAGGCTGTGTAGCATGCACACTGAGTTATGGAATGAAAGCAAGAGTTGCATCATTTAACCTGGCCGTGCAGACCAGGCACTGCTTCCATATCATCTCTGGGCAGCTTTGTGCCTCCCAGGGACACTTGGTGAGCCTGACCATGGTTTAGACTGAATAATATATAGCTCAAGTCTTTTTTTTCCTTTTTTCTTTATTCCCTTCCTTCCTCCCTCCCATCCTTTCTTCCACAGAAGGGATCTCTGCAAAAAAACAGCCGTCCTAGCATCCCTCTTTTTGACATTTCTAAAATGATATAAATATAGTGATGCTAAAAATAGTGAAGGAAAAATTAAGAATTCACTTTTTACTCTTCTAGAAACATAGCTTTGGATTGCATCTGGGTAAAAACTGTTTTCACATTTTAGGATGTATGGTTCTTTACTTTCACTATTACATATTGATTGCCTTTGGATTCAAAACTTAATAACTTACTGTACTAACTTCATGTATTTCCATTTAGTTTTTTCCCTGTCCTCAGATTTATTAAAGGTGACTTAATTTTTAAATTCATTTGTTTTATCTCAATGTAAATTATGTCTAAACTTAATTTTGAGCCTAGGATTTGGAGGAAGTTTCAATAAAAATTTAATTAGTTACCAGTTCTATATTTGCTCCTCCTTCCCACTTGTTTTTCTTTCCTTCTCTTTTCCTTTCCTTCCTTCCTTCCTTCCTTTTTTTTTCTTTTTTTGGCAGTGCCGAGATGTGAGAACCAGAGAGGTTGGAATCCAAGAAATCCATCACAAAGTACGGCCATACCAGGTTAGTTTCTTCATTTTATAGAAAGATTGGGTCCTGTTCATCAATCTTGGTCAAGCCTGGGCCTACACCTGCTTACCCACAGACCAAACCCTAGAAGTTAATGAATAAACTAAGAGCAAAGAATAATTGAGAATCCGGTAAGATGTCAAGCCAGGAAAGCCAGATAGGACGGTAGCTCACCTCTAGAAGAGTCAGGTTAGGAAGACCAAGTTTGCACTTCATTGTAGATCAGCACTGTATGGTAGAGCCTTCTGCAGTATTGGAAATGTGCCGTAATCTGTGCCGCTTAGTATGGGGTCAGCCACCAGTCACAGATGACAGTTCAGCACTTGAGAGGTGGCTAGTGCAAAGAAGTACTTAAGTTTTTAATTTTATTTAATTTCAAATAATTCAAATGTAAATAGCCAGATGTAACTTGTGGCTACTTTCAGGTAAAGCTGAATGTGATCTGTTTATCTCTATGTGCAACTGTTAAATTATTGCCCTTTGATGGTAATCAAGTGAATAAATCAGCCCTATCAATAGGGGTTCCATAAATCTTATTTATAATGAATTAACGTCTCTCCTGTAATGTCATAATGTTAGCTATTTGTCAGATTCGCTCTGGGGTTTAGCTCTCCTGTGGGAACCCATTTGAGAAAGGCTAGAATAGATGATGTTTCTGTTCTCAAAATGAATTCTTTATTTAATTGACATTCTTCACGTTTCAGACCTTCTGAGGAACAAAATTTTAGACCCGTGCAGTTATTTGTTTGCCAAATTCTTGTGCAATCCACTTATTCAGCAAACATGATGTTCAGAAGGAATGTAAATATTATCCTAATTATTCACCTCACTGTGGGTCCAGTCTGCCCCTTGTCAGAGTATATCTAGGTGTGACCATCCCCACAGATGCAGCTTTCCATGTATTGTTTATGTATTCCATGTAGGTATATTGTTTGTTTATGCAAAGAACAGGGACCACTTGAGCAGTGGGCAGGGGTCAGAAACCCATGTAGATTGCTAACACACAAGCTTCCCCCCAAAGCTACTCTCTGATGATTAGATTTTATTTAATATGTTAATGTCATAAGTAGACATACTATTTTAAAGGTCCTATGGGATATTTTTTTCTTAAAATCCCATCAAGGAATAAGTGGCCAGCAACACAGTTTTCCCACCAAAGCAGGTTTTAGCAGCCGAGGGAAGGCCTAGAAAATGACACCCTGGAGTTCCCTTGGTGGCTCGGCGATAATGAACCCAGCTAATATCTATGAGGATGCGGGTTCCATCCCTGACCTCACTTAGTGGGTTAAGGATCCAAAGTTGCCATGAGCTGTGGGGTAGGTCACAGATGCAGCTTGGATCCCGCATTGCTGTGACTGTGGTGTAGGCTGGTGGCTGCAGCTCCAATTCAAGCCCTAGCCTAGGAATATATGCCTCGGGTGCAGCCTTAAAAAAGACCAAAAAATTAAAAAAAGGGAAAGAAAAAGAAAACAACACATGACAGTTCTGTGGCCCCAGGGAGCTCAAGAGAGCTACACATGTGACATGATGGATAATTTCACCTTGGAGACTTCAGCAAGGATCAGAGATTTAAATACATGGAAGCATTTACTGAGCCAATCTCTGTAAGAATCTTAAGGTTAATGAGGTTCAAGTATTTATGAAATTGTGAAACTGTTTTCCTTTTATAATAGCCCATGAACAATGCATGAACTGTCATTTAATCTTTTATTTAAGAAGAGACAAGTAAAAAGAACATAGTTCGTGATTATTTAGTCTTTATCCGTAATTGTGGATATTAGTCTAAATAAATATATATAATTACAAAAATGTACTTTGCTCTCTAATTTTAAAAAAAGGGTTTTGGCGTTTGGTTTTTTATTAAACAGGTTGAATTGGTAAGAAGAGATTATGTTGCAAATGGTGGCTGGGAAACATTCTTATCATATGAAGACCCAGATCAAGACATTTTGATTGGCCTCCTGAGATTACGAAAGTGTTCAGAGGAAACGTTCCGCTTCGAATTGGTTGGAGGTGTTTCCATTGTCCGAGAGCTGCATGTGTATGGAAGTGTCGTCCCCGTAAGCAGTCGGGATCCCACTAAATTTCAGCATCAGGTATTCTGGATTCCATTGCTAGTTGACTATAATTAAGAAATTGCCCAAAGGAGGAAAAGAGAAAATGAATGGAGGGGGGAGGTGGGGGCAGAGAAAGAGGAGCAGGAAAGGAAAGTGCGGAAACACAGGAACCAGTATTGTTGTTCAGAGAGAGAGGTTTCCTTTTAAACTACACCCCTTTGGGTGTGGGGTGGGGAAGAGACAAACTGAGACTCAGTCAAGTGGAATACAATAATAGATTGAACCGCATGAAATTGCTATTTTTGAAAGTCAGAAATGGTCTAATACCTGCAATTTCATGTGATTCAACTATTTTGGAATCAAAGGAGAAAATAATGTGAAAGAGAGCACTTATGAAATGTTAAAGGACGTCATAAATGCAGCTATGTGGTATATGGTGGAACACTATTCCACTCCCCCTCCAACAGCCTAAATAAGTAACTCACTTTTTTAAATTTCAGGAAAATAGATTAAAACTACTAGTGGAAGATTCAGTGTACACCCCCAAATTGCTGATTTAAGAATACTGCCTGGTTTCAAAAAGCCTTTTAGAAACTGAAGGGGTGACTAATAAACACAGGATTAAATGCCCCAGACTTTCATCCCCTGGAGATTGCCCAAAACTTGTTTAAAACAGACGGAAGTTGAGAGGCAGTTACCTCCTTGCTGTGACTAGATTATATCATCCAGAAAATGCCCTTTGATGACTTCTGTTGCAAAGTTATTCCTAGGCTGCTATTGTGTGCTTCGGATGTAATTGAATGGTTTCTTTCCTTAGGCCCATAAATGGTTTTCTGTCACTCTTATTTTAAAAGAGTTTAGCAATTAAATATTAACTTTCTTGTTTTCTGGTCCCCTCTTGATGACTTCTTTCCTTCTTCATCCCTCACCCCTCTGTTGCTTCTTTTAGGGATTTGGCATGCTGCTAATGGAGGAAGCAGAGAGGATAGCCAGAGAAGAACACGGATCTGGGAAAATAGCTGTTATATCAGGTAACTGTGGGAGGGCCAAGTTCACGACTCAGTCACATGTTTAACTTGGTACTACAATTAGAAGTACCTCGGCCTCTTTTGCCCTTGTTTGCTACTCTTAGGTTCAAAATTGGGCAGAGTCGAATAGGGAAAGACTGGGGCTCAAACATAAAATTCCTAGAAGCCGTGTGGCAGAATAGAGCTTGAAGAAGCTCCCCATCTCTGAGGGGCAAGGCCAGTAATTTGCACAGTCTTCCGTGGGTCTGTCAAGCAGGTCATCATTTTCAACTCCTCTCTTGTGCTTTGTGCCCAGTTACTCTGTCTGGGAAAATGAAACTTGATGATGTGGATCTAAGAAAACCATAAATCATCGTGGAGATTGTCAGTATTGTTGTTCAGAAAATTAAACTAGGCCCAGTTGACTGTACAAGGTGTTTGAAGGCAGAGTTCCGGCACCCTAAAAATTGTCTTCAATGACTTTGTTCCTTGGGAACAGCCTTCCTCTGTTTGGAAGCTTTCCCCTTCCATACCGAGGACATAGGCAGTCGGGGAGGTGGCTTTGAAAAGGAGAGTCTGGCTGTAAGTGGAGCAAAAAATAATGTATACACCCTTTCACTCCTACTCTTTAGTGTCATATCCTTAGAAAATTTGCTCTTCCCAATATGAAGCTAACAGGGTAAAAGCCATTTTCCCTCCATCATTTGTTTTCCCATTAGACTATAGCATTCTTAAATGAAAGTTGGAATGAGGTTTTTTTTTTTTTAAGAATAAGTTGTTACCAATCAATAAGTCAGTAACTTTGCCTAGATTTTAATGAATTATGAAATTGTAATGACCCAGGCTCACTTAATTATTTAGTCTGACTCTGTTTTTGGCATTACACAGACAGATTAATAAAGCTTGTTTTTGGCTGTGGTGTGCAATGGCTTGATGTGAGATCTCAGTTCCCAGACCAGGGATTGAACCCAGGCTGCAGCAGTGAAAAGTGCTGAGTCCTAACCACTAGACCACTCAGGAACTCCCAATAAAGCATTTCTTAACATGGCTAGCTCTGTATATTTCTCTGTTATCTTTAATCCCACCAAAAAAGTAGAAACTAAATGAAATGAATCAGTCACCTGATTGGTACTGATACTGGTAATAAAAAAAAAAAGTTTGTGGAGTTCCCCAGTGGCCCAAGGATTAAGGATCTGATGTCGTCACTGCTATGGCTCAAATAACTGCCTGTTCCTTCTCCCTCGCACCCCCACCCCTGGCCCCAAACATCCACATGCCATGGGCATGGCCAAAAAAAAAAAAAAAAAAAAAAAGGAAAGTTCTCAGTTGTTTAGCCTGTGATTGACCAGAAGGCAGCCTCCACAGGGAAGGGCCAGAATGATTCGGAACTCACTGTACATGTGCATCTGTGGATCACCTGAGAGTTCGGGGGTCTTTTTTGCCAGAGCACTGTCAATGTTTTCTATTCACTTCTTCCCAAGCTTTGTGAATCATCTGGAGATCTTGTTGAAATGCAGATTCTGACTCATCGAGTCTGGGGTGGGACCTGAAAGCCTAGATTTCTTTTTAATTATTTAATGAATTTTATTACAATTATAGGTGTACAAAAATCATTACAACCAAATTTTTATAGCATTTCCATCCCAAACCCTCAGTGCATCCCCCCACCCCCCAACTTGTCTCATTTGGAAACCATAAGTTTTCCAAAGTTGTGAGTTAGTATCTGTTCTTCAAAGAATTTCATTGTGTCCTTTTTTTAGATTCCACATGTAAATGGTAGCATTTGATGTTGGTGTCTCATTGTCTGATTGGTTTTACTTCGCATGATAACTTATAGGTTCATCCATGTTGCTATAAATGTTGTTATTTTGTTCCTTTTAATGGCTGAGTAATATTCCTTTGTGTGTATGTACCACATCTTCCCTATCCATTCCTCTGTCGATGGGTACTTACGTTGTTTCCATGACTTGGCTATTGTATAGAGTGCTGCAATGAACATTGGAATACACGTGTCTTTTTGAGTCATGGATTTCTCTGGATAGATGCCCAGGAGTGGGATTACTGGATCACATGGTAATTCTATTTTTAGTTTTCTAAGGAATCTCCATATTGTTTTCCACAGTGGCTGCACCAATTTGCATTCCCACCAACAGTGTAATAGGGTTCCTTTTTCTCCGCACCCTCTCCAGCACTTATTGTTTGTAGACTTTTTGATGATGGCCATTCTGGCTAGTGTAAGGTGGTACCTCATAGAGGTTTTGATTTGGATTTCCCTAATAACGAGTGATGTTGAACATCTTTTCATGTGTTTTTTGGCCATCTATATATCTTCTTTAGAGAACTGTTTATATCTTCTGCCCATTTTTTGATGGGGTTGTTTGTTTTTTCAGTATTGAGCTATAGGAGGTGTTAGTAAATTTTGGTGATTAATCCCTTGTCAGTTGATTCATTAGCAAATGTTTTCTCCCATCCTGTGGGTTGTCTTTTCGTTTTGTTTAGGGTTTCCTTTGCTGTACAGAAACTTTTAAGTTTAATTAAGTCCCATTTGTTTATTTTTCTTTTTATTGTCATTACTCTTAACAGGTGGATCTGAAAAGATGTTGCTGTCATTTATGTTGGAGAGTGTTTGGCCTATATTTTCCTCTGAGAGTTTTATAGTACTTGGTCTTATATATAGGTCTTTAATCTATTTTGAGTTTATTTTTGTGCATGGTGTTAGAAAGTGTTCTAGTTTCATTTCTTTACATGTGGTTGTCCAGTTTTCCCAGCACTACTTATTGAAGAGGCTGTCTTTTCTCCAATGTATATTCTTGCCTCCTTTGCCATAGATTAGTTGACTATAGGTGCATGGGTTTAAGTCTGGGCTTGAAAGCTTAGATTTCTAACCCACTCCCCATGATACGTATGCTGACCATCTTCAGACCGCACTTTGAGCAGCAGGTTTTGGTATTCTCTTCTACGTGCAGTATTCTCTTCCAGATCGTGAAGGTAAGGTATTGTCTGTGACATGGGCAGTGCCTGCATTCCCAAAGTCTGATGTGCATTTGTGTGATTTTCTGGTATCTTGGGAAATCTGATCAATTGTAAAATTGAAGAGCATCTGTATTCTATCACTTCTCCACCTTAGTTTGCCTTCATGATACCTATCTCTTTGTAGAAATGTTAAATGCAGAGAGGGCCTCTGACTTGCCTAAGGTCACATTCAGTTGCCCTTGAGAACCTGGGTTTCTGCTTTTTGAGCAGTGTCTTTCTAAGTGGAAGTCAGCATCTGTCCTCTTTCTAGCTTTTATCATAATCTAAATAATAGCTCAATTTCAGATCATCTGCCTGTAGACTTTAACAAGAAGAGACTTGCTAAAAAGAACAGGGAAGAAACTTTCTTCATATTAGTGTCGCATTAGGACTACAAGGTTTCTGTACAGGGCTTTCTTTGACCAGCGGGTTTCTACACGAGCAGCCCTGGCATGTCTCCTTGGAACTCAGGAGAGTTCTGTGCAAGGACTTACTTCCTGTCTCTCTGGTCCATAAGTCCTATTGCTCTCTGTTGGGGAAACCAGGGCCTTAACTTTCTGTTTGACTCAAGATATGATCACCTTTCAAATGAAAACACCAAGTGGAACATTTACTCTGTGCATAATGCATCTTATTTTTATAATTTAGTAATATATTACTGTTCTATTTAAGTTTCTGAGTCAGACACCTGAGATGTCCATTATTTAGAACTTCTAAAAGAGCAGATTTTAAGTGTTTTAATTGTAATGTGTTTTTTTGGTTTTTTTTTTTTCCATATTCAGTTTTGACTTTGGTCTTTCTGATTTGAGTATAGTTCTGTGTGTGTGTGTGTGTGTGTGTGTGTGTGTGTGTGTGTTGGTTTTTGTAAAAAGTCAATTATCCTCCATAGATCAATCCTTAGAATGAAAATCTTTGTGACTGGTTTTTGTGTGCTGCATTTATTCACAGTACTTTAGTAGATGTGTATAAGAAGAGATACCTGGGTGGGGTGGTAGGAAGGGAGGGTGTGTGTATGTGTGTGTGTGTGTCAGGATTCTATTCCTACTTTGACAGTAACTCTTCTTGTGACCTTGAATAATATTGCTAGATCTCCATGGATCTTTATTCTTTACTAAAAATAAATGTGTTATCATTTACAGTTCTAACAGTCTAGAATTCTGCCCCTCAGTATCTTCATTTCTTTTAGTTCTCAACAGACCGATTATGTTTTACTGATTGTATTTTAAGTAGATTCTGTTCTGAAACCACGTCAGGAGACCATTTAATTTCATTAGTAGTTGTTCTCATTCTCATTGTAGGTTGGGTATTTGGATGATAAAGTTTCCCATAGGTAGCTAATCGTATCCATGATTTATGAATGCATATCAGCCTAAGTGCCAACTAGCGATACTTTGTGACCCGTGCCCTACATTTTTTTTGGGGGGGGGGTTGTTTTTGTTTGTTTGTTTCTGATCTTGTCCTTGATTTGTAAAGCCATCCTTATTCTGGTCTGTAGGCTTTTGTATAACTCATACACAGTGGTGGCTTAGATATTCTGTCCTGGCATAACTAGTAGCTTGAATAAGGGAGAGACAGATCATTTATCATTCTGGTTACTGTGACTGTATGAGAGTAATGTATTTATGTAGAATTTCTTTAAAAATTACATTCTGATTCATTATGACTTCCCTTCATCTTGCCAGCAGATTTCCTCTATTACTTGGATTTATAATCTTTGATTCTGCTTCTAGACAATACTGTTAACTATATGGGAGGTCTGATTTGAATCTCCAGTCAGACTCCACGCGTACTATTTTTCTGTGTTAAAAGACAAATTGTTCTTTACTACCTCAAGATACTTTGTTTCTAAAAAGTACATGGCGTGTCTTTTCCAGCCTATTTATCTTTTTGAAAAGGTTAACCTTACAGCTACCTGAGAAAACTTAAAACCTCATTTATCAGAGTGACTTTTAAGTTTATTCAATTTATTCATTTTTTTGTTATATATAATTCTTAATTAGTAAACTGTTTTGAAGTTAACCATCAACTCTAAATGTGAAAATTAAAGCAAAATGAAATGTCTAACTCGATCAACATCTAAGTCCCTACATATTGAGCAGCTCCTCAGTGCCAGGGCCCAGGACTGAAAGGGCAGATGGAGGAAGGGGCGTGCTGCCCTGACTTTGAGGGATGTTCTTGGTGGGCTAGAACAGCTCATTCGATCTTCAGCCTTCACATTGTCCTAAACTGCACAGGAGGGCAAAGTTTTCCCTACTTAGACTGTTTTCTCAACTCAGAATTAGTTGCTTCAGAGTAAGAAAATAATCTTTTTCTGTGTAGAAAAAAATGGGTAAATCAGTAGCATGAGAACAACCAGCTTATAAAATAATGTGTAGGCAGGAAATAACAGATAATTGCTGCTAAATATCTGAGCAATTGATTAGTCCCTATTAAGTCCAAATGCTTTATTATCATTCACCAACTTGAGTAGCTTCTCTCAACACACATGTGTTTAATAGTAACAGATCTTATCTCCTTAAATCCATGATGTTTATCTACTTGGATGATCAGTATCCTTTCCATTATAAATGTTAAGGTGGAACAGTTTTTTCTCTTCCCTCTCTTATGGTGCAAAATGCAAAGATTATACTGTAGAACCTAACCACAACTTTTGAAATGCCATCACTAATAATCACCATGGAAACTGGAGATCTCTGATGTCACACTGCCTGTACCATTTCTAAAAGGGCAGATATAACTGTTGATAGCCACTATTTAAAAAGCCACTTAATACCCCCAACAAAATGATTTTTTTTTCCTTTAGGCAGTTTTGGCTAGGTATCACATCCAGTCATGTTCCCGTTCCTCTTTGCCAGGCTAATTGCTATGCATCAAGACAAACAGCTATTCCCCAAGCTCCCTCTTCTACCTTCGTCATAAGCAGTATCCTATTTGTGTTCCTTCAAGTAGAAAATTAACATGGCCATTGGCCAGGAATTGTGCAGGGCTGACGGATCAAACAATGGTGATGAGAAATGAGGAAAATGTCTGAGTGTTTGGTGACAGAAATCACTGAAGTCAGAGACTGATAGCCATTTTGTTTAAACCTATTCAAAAGGCAAAGAAGAGGGGAGGGGAGAAGAGCTTAAATATAGCATGAGCAAACGAGGCACTTTGGGGATGAGATCATTCTAAATCACGATGCTCAGAGTTGTATGACTCTAAAGCCACATCTCCAGTCCCTACTAGTGAAAAAAAATCAGTGCGCCTGAGACATATATCATCCAGTATGGCTTCCTAGGGGTGAAATTAATGGTCTTGTGCTCGAGAACCACTGATTAATAAAATGACACATGAGAAGAAAATAGCAGTTGTTTTATGTCACTGAACTACAGCTGGCTAAGATGTGCTTACTGGACCCCAGAAACTTTGCTTGTATTCCAGTCTGTAACACACCTCGCTCCATTCAAGGTGAAGGTAGTTCTATTCTTTGCATTATAATCTAGTTGGAAAAAAAGGGTACATTTGTAACTAGATCTGTCTGGTAATGGACTCGTAATCCTTACCAAAATGCCTAGAAAAGCTTTTCCTCATTTTGGCTTACCTATTTGCTAATGGACCCAGGAAGCCTCCCAAGTGCAAGCCAGTTGGTGGCATGTATGTTAATATAGGAATTCTCAGAAAGGAGAGAAAAAGATTGCTCTTTTGTAGTTTCTGTTTCATTCCTTTACATAATTTATCTTTTCATAAATTATCCCCTAATGAAGTGCACTTTTGTTAGGGTTCCATATATCCCTCTGTTTCTTTCACTTTGAGACGCTTTCACAGTGATCATAAGTATTTCTCATGCATGTTCCAGTGGGATTTTGTGGTGGTGGTGGTAAATATCTTTCTTTTCAGATACAACATAAAATATTGCTTTACTACAAGAACTTTGTTAATATCAGTATCATTATTAGATCAGCATTAAGGACATAGAATACTGTTTCACTGGATAGCAAAGGAGCTAAATGTTTGCTAAGTGGTGACTGTATTGCAACTAGACTGAGGAGGCACTTTTGCTTGGCTCCTTTGGGACGATTTACTCCCTGACTTGATGTTTATTCATTTGCAGATGAATCAGGTACGAGTATATAGTACATTGCCTATCAAGTGCATAGACCCCATCCCTCACTTGGCGTCACATGTCTAGATCAGTGAATACATATTTTTTAAATATTTAAAAAATATTCCCAAATAGGCCACTAGTGAGTTTCCACTGTTGGATCCTGTGGGCAACTGAATTTTTGGTGACGTTTCCTGGGCAGAAACTAGCGATACCGTAGTTCCTGTCATAGCTAAGCAGTAACAAACCAGAATGGTAACCATGATGATGTGGGTTCGATCCCTGGCCTCCCTCAGTGGGTTAAGGACCCAGCGTTGCAGTGTAGGTTGCAGATCCAGCTAAGATCCTGAGTTCCTATGGGCTGTAGTGTAGGTAGGCCAGCAGCTACAGCTTCAATTCGACAGCCCCTAGCCTGGGAACTTCCGTTTACTGCTGGTGCAGTCCTAAAAAGACAAAAAAGAAAAGGAAAGAAAACTGGTGAGGAGTTCCCTTCGTGGCTCAGTGGTTGGCGAATCTGACTGGGAACCATGGGGTTGCGGGTTCGATCCCTGGCCTTGCTTAGTGGGTTAAGGATCCGGCGTTGCCGTGAGCTGTGGTGAAGGTTGCAGACGCGGCTCGGATCCCGTGTTGCTGTGGTTGTGGCAAAGGCCACCAGCTACAGCTCCTGTTAGACCCCTAGCCTGGGAACCTCCATATGCCACGGGTGCGGCTCTACATAAAGGCAAAAAGACAAAAAAGAAAGAAAGAAAGAAAGAAAACTGGTGATACCAGTAGATATGCTGATTGGCAAGTGCTGTTGCTCTTCCCAAACCCATGCTGTTGAGTCTTCTTGTGTCTCCAAAACATGCGTTAAAATCCCGAAGGTCAGCCTTGCTAATGTTGACACAGCTGTATCTGTAGACTTTTTCTCACCATCCTAGTTCCTCTTTATTTATGGATATTGGGGATGATGCTTGTATACTTCTGCTTGGGTAGAGGAATTGTGCTAGATTATGTGGTTCCTAATAATATTCCTGAGAGATCTGGGAGCTTTGATATAAAGGACTGCCTTTATTGTAAAGTTACACACTTCACAGGCTTTTTTCTGAGGAAAGATGTCTTTTCCAGAGTGGTCTAGCCTGCACCACTTGCCATCTGCTATCTATCACAAAGGCTCTTTTATAGTTTGGTGCAACGTCAACTCCTTATCAGTGATTAGTACTGATCACAACGCCTTATGTGATTAGTACTGTTCTTTTCTCTAAATATTTGACATTGCTATAACCTATTCAGTTTGACAAAGCTTTTCTCTTTTAGATCTTTTAGAGGCAGGGATTTGGCAGATTCTTCCCCTTTGTGTGAGCAGGTAACTAAATAATGCTCAAAGAGAAAGGATGTGGTGGTGGCCATCTTTGGATACTATTAGAGAAAGAATATGTTTTCATTAACGTGATTAATACGCATCTAGTCCCTTTCCACAGGAAACTTTCTTTAGCTTTCTCCCAGGATGGACTTTCTTTGGGCTTACCTAGATTCAAAGGTTCTTGCCCCAATACTAATATCAAGATTTTCATACAGCCATCATGGCAGCAGTTACACCTAACGCTGTCCTAAGCAGAGTTTGGCAGGTCCCACAAGAAGCACCTGCATCTGACCTTCTGTCTGCCATCTCTTCCATGAGGACCTTCCTCTAGTTGTCCTTACAGGCCTGTCTAAATATCTTGTGCTTCAGGTCTGTGATATTGACCATATATCTTCCTTCTACGTAGTGGATTATATTAAGGCTATCTTTGGGCTGAGGGCATGCTTTCCCTGGGGAGAGGTGACTTAATTTGACACTTCTTCCTCCCCCAACACTTGAAGATAGTTAATGCACCTTAAAGTTTTTTTCTACCCCCATTAAGGGAAGAAGTGAATTGTATATATCATAAAATTTGCCATTTATAACCATTTTTAAGTATACCGTTTTTAAGTTTAGTGGCATTAGTTATATTCACAGTGTTGTGCCATCGTCACCGCTACTTCCAAAACATTTTCATCACCCGAAACAGAAACTCTGTACTTACTAAGCAATAATTTCCGATTCTTCCATCTCCCCAACCCATGGTAACTTCTGATCTACCTTCCATCTCTATGAAATAGAATCATACATCAGTGTCCTTTTGTGTCTGGCTTTTTTCACTAAACATAATGTCTTTAAGGTTCATCCGTGCTACATTCCTGGGTACACACACGCACACATTTGTGTTGTTTCTGTATTATGCATAATGTCACATTGGCATACAAATATCTATTTGAGTCTGCTTTCAGTTCCTTTGTGTCTGTACCCAGAAGTGAAGTTGCTGAATAAGTGGTTATTTTGTTTAACTTTTTGAAGAATCACCAAATTGTTTTTATAGCTGCTACACTGTTTTAATTTCCCATTAACAGTGCACAAGAGTTGCAGTTTCTCCACATCCTCGCCTGCTCTTGTTGTTTTTGTTCTTTTTTTTCATCTATAACCATCCTAATGGATGTGAAGCAATGTTTTACTAGGATTCTGACTTATATTTCCTCAGTGACTACAGTGATGTTGAACATCTTTTCATGTGCTTAGTCATTTGCATATCTTTAGAAAAATGTCAAGTCCTTTGCTTATTTTTAATTGGGTTGTCTTTTGCTTTTGAGTTGTAAGAATTTTTAATATTTTCTGGCTAGTAGACTCTTAAATGATCTGTGATTTGCAAATATTTTCTCCTGCATATATTCATAAAGATAGTGGTCTGTAGTTTTCTTCATAATGTTTTTGTCTAGCTTTGGTATCAAGGTATTACTGACTTCGCAGCAATGAGTTAGGAGGTGTCCCATTTCAGTTTTTTGAATGTGCTTGAGAAGGATTGGTATTGATTCCCTAAGTGTTTTGTAGAAATCACCAGTAAAGCTATCTGGTCTTGGGCTTTGCATTGTTGAGAGGTTTTTTATTATTCGTTCATTTGCTTTACTTGTTACGGAACTGTATAGACTTTCTCTTAGTTCTTGGGTCAGTTTTTATAGTTTGTGTTTCTAGGAATTTGTTCATTTCAACTAGGTTATCCAGGATGTTTCTAGGAATTTGTTCATTTCAACTAGGTTATCCATTTCAACATTTTCATATCATTATTTGTATTCTCTCATAATTCCTTTTATTGCCATAAAGTCAGTCATAATGTTTTCTCTTTCATTTCTAATTTTAGTGACTTGAGTCTTTTCTCTTTTTTTCCATTTGCTTTATTAAGACCTGTTTTATGCCTGGTATATGATCTAACCTGGATAATGCTCTGTGTCCACTGTGGAAAATGTGTAAACTGTTTTTGTTGGGTGATATGTTGTGTTAGGTCTCAGTGTTGTTCAAGTCCTCTAGGTCTAATAGGTTTAAAATGTTCAAGTCCTCCATTTCCTTATTAATATGATTTTTCTATCCATCATTGAAAATGTATATTGAAGTCTTCAACTCTTATTGTAGAACTCTTTCTCCCTTCAGTTCTTTTTTACAGGCTTTCAACAATCTGTCTGTAATGTTCTTTGGTGTGGATCTCTTTGAGTTTATCCTGCTTGGAAATTGTTGAACTTCCTGGAAGTGTAAATTTATGTGTTTTATCAAGTTTGGGATGTTTCTGGCCATTATTTTTATAAATATTTTTCCTTCCCTTTATCTCTGTCATCTCCCTCTGAGACTCATAATGTATATGTTAGTATGCTTGATGGTAGTGGTGTAACATAGGTTCCTTGTTTTAGCTGTTGTACTTTTCAGCTCCAGTATTTGTTTGGTTCCTTTTTATAATTTCTTTTTATTGAGGTTCCCCCCTTTGTTTATAGAGTGTTCCTATTTTTCCTTTAGTTATTTTTATTTTCTTTTTGTAATTGTAAAATATTTGGCATATAACTGTGTAAGCTAAAGGTGTAGGACATGTTGATTTGATACATTTATGTAATGCAGTATCATTACCATTGTAATGTTACAGACAACGCCAAGATATCACACAGTTAGCAGTTCTTTTTTGTGTGAGAATAAAGAAGATCTAGTCTCTTAGCAGATTTGATATTTGCCATACAATATTGTTGTCTATAATCATTATATTGTATATCACCATGACTTATTTATCTATAGGTGTCAGGTTTGTACCCATAAATGATATCTCTCTTATTTCCGTCTTGCTCAGCCCCTGGTTACCACCATTCCACTCTCTTTTTGTAACTTTGGCTTTTTTAGATTACACATGTAAAGTGATATATTTCTCTTTATCTGACATATTCCTTAGGATAATGTCCTCAAGATCCATCTGTTTTGTTGCAAATGATATAGGAATAGATTTCCTCCTTTCTTGTGATGGAATTATATTTGTGTGTGTGTGTGTGTGTGTGTGTGTGTGAGAGAGAGAGAGAGAGAGAGAGAGAGTGAGTTTCCTTATCCATTTATCCATTGACAGACACAGGTGTTTTCCATATATTGGTTATTGTGAATAATGCTGCAATAAATGTAGGAGTGCATGTATCTCTTCAATGTGCTGTTTTTATTCCTTTGGATGTATACCCAGTAGTGGAATTTGCTGGATCATATGGTAGTTCTAAATTTTTGAGGAGCCTCCATACTGTATTCCATAGTGGTTGTACCAGTTCACATTCCAGCAGTGTGTACGAGGCTTCCCATTTCTTCATGTCCTCACCAACACTTGTTATCTCTTTTCTTCTCAATGGTCATTCTAATAGGTGCGAGGTAATATCTCATTGTGGTTTTGACTTGCATTTCTCTGGTGATTAGTGATGTTGAACACCTTTTCATGTATCTGTTGGCCATTTTGATGTCTTCTTTGGGAACATGTCTCTTTAGTTCCTCTACCCATTTTTAAAATTAGATTGTTTTGGTTATTGAATTGTATGAGTTTTCAATATATTTTGATATTAACCCCTCATCCACTATATGGTTTGCAAATATTTTCTCCTATTCTACAGGTTGCCTTTTCTTTTTGTCAATTATTTCTTTTGCAGTGCAGAGGCTTTTTAGTCCAATGCCATCCCATTTGTTGACTTTTGCTTTGGTTCGTGCTCCTTTTGTTCTTTGTTCATGGTTTCCTGCAGCTCTGTGAGCATAATTAATACAGTTGACTTTGCCTAATAATTCCCAGTGTTTAGGATTCCTCAGGCAGTTTCTGTCAACTTCCTTTTTTCTTGTGAATGAGCCTTAGCTTCCTGGTGTAGGCATTACAGTTTTTTTGTTTGTTTACAGCTGCACATACTCAAGAATTATAAAAGTTAGATTCTCTCCCTCAGGGATCTCTCCCTTGAGGGTTGCAGTCATGCATTTGTATTTTTCAAACTGCTTTTCTGCAAAGTCAGTATTTATTGTTGTTCGTGTGGTCACTAATATTTGTTTCATTCTCTGCCATCAGCCTGTGACCTGATAGGGATTTCCTTCAACGTCTGGATCTTAAAAAGGGGGTGTTGAGGGAATATGTCTCTTCAAATCCTCTAGTAGATATGCTCAGTGCCCACCCTAGCTCCAGCCAGCCACTCTAGGACTGGGGGGTGGTCATTGGTTCACTTATAAAAGTTCAGCGGCCCCTCCCTCCATCATGCACTCTCCAGTTTGCTCTAAGTGCCTTATCAGGTTCTGGGGTCTCCAAATAGTTGGCTCTGATTGTTTTTTCCAGCTTAATGGTTGTTTCAGTAAAAGGACTGATCTCTAGAGTCAACTATTCTACCATTTTCCTTCTTAAAATCTATTTTTTTAAAGACTATAAATAGAAGGGATCCCAGAGTTCCTGTCATGGCGCAGTGGAAATGAATCCGACTAGGAACGATGAGGTTGTGGGTTCGATCCCTGGCCTCACTCAGTGGGTTAAGGATCCTTAACCCAGATCTGGCATTGCTGTGAACTGTGGTGTAGGTCGCAGGTGCGGCTCTGATCTGGCATTGCTGTGGCTGTGGCGTAGGCCGGCAGCTATAGCTCCAGTTAGACCCCTAGCCTGGGAACCTCCATATGCTGCGGGTGCAGCCCTGAAAAGACAAAATACAAAAATAAAGATAAAAAAAAAGATGGGATTCCTCTTCCTACCAGGTTATCCATGGCAGTCTTTAACTTCTGCAGAAACACACTAATGATTGGGGACTTGAGCAGAGTAGTGAGTATGATCTGTGACATAGTAGACATTCTGTGCTGGTGGGAACAGAGCCATTCATTTTTGAGGTCGATGATTGCAGGCCCTCCTCTGTCAGATTCCCTCTGAAAAATAAACCTAAGAACTATAGGATCGCCCTCCATTGTCACCCTACTGTAAGCTACCACAGTGGCTTCTGTTAGCTCCTCTGTACCTGTTAGCTCCTGCTTTATGTTACCTGCTTACTGTGTTCTTATCTTCGGTACAGCCATTTTAGAAGGGACAGGGGAACCTCTGGGCTGCTGGGTAACCAGCTGAATCTTCAGCATCTCCAGAAATGTTCTCTATATCTTCCAAGGTGATGGAAAGTAATGCACTAATGTGCTGTGTTAATGACTTGCAGTAATGGACTACTCTGAAGAGCTGAGATTTTACGTGGGTAACCTTGTAAGAGTTGGCTTTTTAACAGAACAGGAAAAAATTCTCAAAGATTTAGGGTCATTGAGTTAATTGGCTCATTTTCAAACATTCAAAATAAAAACCTTTCCCCAACTCTGATATCAGTGTGCATTGTTGGGGAGTGAAATATTGCCATCCTACTGAGATCGATGAGATGTAATAACATCTCATTTCAGTAGCAAATGAATGAAACTAATGAATACATTTTCCTTGTATTAATGCTGCAAGGCACATATCAAGCACTCAATAAATAGTTGATTAATTGAACCCAAAAATAATTAAAATGTTTTTTGTTTTTATTTCACTGATTTTTTTATTAAAGGATTATGAATCATTATCTCAATCTTGCAGCTAATCAGAAAAGTCAGAAATTTAAGTTTTAGGAGTCCCCGTCATGACTCAGAGGAAACAAATCCGACTAGGAACCATGAGGTTGCTGGTTCAATCCCTGGCCTCGCCCAGTGGGTTGGGGATCCAGCGTTGCCGTGAGCTGTGGTATAGGTCGCAGACGCGGCTCAGATCCCACATGGCTGTGGCTGTGGTGTAGGCTGGCGGCTACAGCTCCAATTAGACCCCTAGCCTGGGAACCTCCATATGCTGCAGGTGCGGCCCTAAAATGACAAATAGACAAAAAAAAAAAAAGAAATTTAAGTTTTAAAGAATAGATTTAGCATATTTTCTCTCTTTTCAAATTTGGCTTTAGGAATGTGATGTGAGCTCAATATTAATTCAGTTCAACATCTAACTAGCCATGAAACACAGCCTTGTGTGCTACAAAGATAGAGTCAAAGAACAGGAATGAACCTCTAGATTTCTAATTCATTTCCATTCTTCAGACATGAAAATGTCTACATTATTAGGCCAGAGTTTTTCTTTCCTTGAAGAATTCCAAGCGATAAAATTATTTAATTTCCAGGCTTCTAGTATATACTTAGTAAATACACCATCAGTTAAACTTCCTCTATTATTTCTTCCTCTATTAAATAACATTAGAAATTTCGTATTCTTTGTCCAGTTGAAATCAGTAAACCCAGGTTTTCTTGTTTCATTTTATATATGCATGAAGAACTGATTTCACAGTTTAAACAGGTTATTCGTGTAGTGGGAATAACTTAATCTTATCTTCTCATTTTCATTTTTAAAAGTTGACAGTAAACTGTAAAAAACAGCAAAGTTCATTCAGTGTTAAAAAATGAATTGTTTAACCAGTGCCCATTTAAGTCAAGAACATAACTAATATCTGAGAAGGGTCCCCTGTTGACCCTACCCAACCCTAACCCCCTCCCCTCTCCTTGCCTTCTTCTTTCCCCCAGTACCCTCTCTTTTCCTGTTTTCTTCCATTTGTTTCTTTATATTCCACTACCTAATTATGAATCAGTTAACTATATATACTTTAGTTTTGTTGTTTTTAATTTTAGATAAGTAGGATTTTAGCATATTTTCCTTGTTGTTTTGTCTACTTTTGTGCAACGTTATTTGTGAGATTGGGTCACATTTTGTATGGCTGTGTTCATTCATTTTCATTGATAGGCAGGATTCCATTATGCCAATACCTCACAATTTATCTGTCTTAATCTTGCTGACTGTTGGGGTAGTTTCCAGTTGGGCTTATGAGTATTCTTATATATGTATCTTAGGGCCCGTATACACGTATTTGTGGGTATATATACCTACGAGCAGCCACTGCTGGATTTCATGGAGTTCATATATTTAACTATAAGAGTCTGCAGAGTGGTTTTCCAGGGTGCTATCAATTTTCACTCCCACCAGAAATGTCTAAGAGTTTCAGTTGTTCGATATGATGAGTATGTAGCAGTAATTCTTTATAGTTTCTACATTCCCTGCTGACTAATGAGTTGACCACATTTTCATATGTATAGTGGCCATTTGGATAACCTCTTTTCAGAAGTGTCTGTGTGTGAGACATATTTTTTTCAAAATTCCACACATCATTATTATTACTATTACAGTTATTGTTATATACAGTCAATATTCACTTAGATTTATTAGTAAATTTACCACTTTCTTTGCTCTTCAGTTCTCACTGCATCTCTAAAGTAGTTTATTCATTTTCATTGATATGTAGGATTCCATGATGTGAATATATCACAATTTATCTGTTTTACTACTAATAACTTATTTGGATAATTTGCAAGTATTATTTCCTTTGTGCCTAAAGGATTTATTTTAGTAATAATCTGCTGGTAGCAAATTATTCTAGTTTGATTATATGAAATATATTATGTTTATTCTTTTTGTTGTTGTTGTTGTTGAAACTATCCTGTTTTATTATTGCTGATGTTAATCTCTTTCGTTTTTTACATTATAATTGAAGTATAGTTGATTTATAATGTGATAATTTCTGCTGTACAACAAAGTGATTCAGTTATACAAATACACACATCCATTCTTTTTCAGATTCTTTTCCCATATAGATTATCACAGAATATTGGATAGAGTTCTCTGTACTATACAGCAGGTCTCCATTAGCCAGCCATTCCATGTATCATTTGTGTGCATATGCCAGTCCCAAAGCCCTAGTCCATCCCTACTCCCCCCAACACCAGTCCCCTTTGGTAACCATAAATTTGTTTTCAAAGTCTGTGATTCTATTTCTGTTCTGCAAATAAGTTCATTTGTATCCTATTTTTACATTCTATATATAAGTGATATCACACATTTGTCTGATTTAGTTCACTTAGTATGATAATCTCTTCTGGGTCCATGCATGTTGCTGCAAATGACATTATTTGGTTCTTTCTTATCACCGAGTAGTATTCCATTGTATATATGTATCACATCTTCTTTATCAGTTCCACTGTTGATGGACATTTAGGTTGCTTCTGTGTCTTGGCTATTGTAATAGTGCTGCAGTGAACACTGGGGTGCACGTATCTTTTTGAATTAAGGTTTTCTCCCAATAGATGCCCAAGAGTAGGATTGCTGGATCATATGACAGTTCTGTTTTTAGTTTTTTAAGGAACTTCCATACTGTTTTCCATAGCGGCTTACCAATTTACATTCCCACCAACAGTATAGGTGGGTTCCCTTTTCTCCACACCCTCTACAACATTTATTGTTTGTAGACTTTTTGAGGAAGGCCATTGGGACTGGTATAAGGTGGTACCTCATGGTAGTTTTGATTTGCATTTCTCTGATAATTAACAATGTTGAGTATGTTTTCATGTGGTTTTTGGCCATCTGTCTCTCTTCTTTGGAAAATGTCTATTTAGATCTTCTGCCTATTTTTCTATTGGGTTATTTGTTTTTTTGATATTAAGCTGCATGCACTGTTTGTATATTTTGGAGATTAATCCCTTGTCTGTCATTTGTCTTTTTGTTTTGTTTATGGTTTGATTTTGTTTTGTTTATGGTTTTGTAAGTTTGTACAAAAACTGTTAAGTTGAATTAGGTCCCATTTGTTTATTTTTATTTTTATTTTCATTACACTAGGAGGTAGATATGAAAAGATATTTATAGTATCAAGTCTTTTAGGTCTTTAATCTATTTTGAGGTTATTTTTGTATGTGGTGTTAGAGAGTGTTCTAAATTCATTCTTTTAGATGTAGCTCTCCAGTTTCACCAGCACCACTTATTAAAGTATGGTGCTGTTTTTTTGTGCCAGTACTATACTATTTTGATGACTGCAGCTTTGTAGTATAGTCTGAAGCTGGGGACCCTGATTCCTTCAGCTGTGTTTTTTGGGTGTTCTGTTTTGTTTTGTTTTGTTTTGCTGCATTCCATAGATTTTGGATCGTTGTGTTTTCGTTTTCATTTGTCCCTAAGTACTGTTTGCTTTCCTCTTGATTTCTTCAGTGATCTGTTGATTGTTTAGTGACACAGTGTTTAGTCTTCAGGTGTTTGTTTTTTGCAGTTTTTTCTTGTAGCTGATTTCTAGTGTTACAGCATTGTGGTTGGAAAAGATGCTTGATATGATTCAATTTTCCTAAATTTACTGAGGCTTTATTTGTGGCCCAGAATGTGATATATCCTGGAGAATGTTTCATGTGCACTTGAGAAGAATGTATACTTGACTGCTTTCAGATGTAATGTTCTATAAATATCAGTTAAGCCCATCTGGTTTAATGCACCATTTAAGTCCTGTGTTTCCTTATTGATTTGCTGTCTGGATGATCTGTCCATTGCTGTGAGTAGGGCCTTAAAGTCCCCCATTATTATTGTGTTATTGTCAATTTTTCCTTTTATGGCTGCCAGCAGTTGCCTTATATATTGAGTTGCTCCTATGTTAGGCGCATATGTATTTACAATTGTTCTATCTTCTACCTGAATTAAACCTTTGATCAATGCTGTGTCCTTCTTTGTCTCTTCTGTCTTTATATTTTAAAATCTGTTTTGTCTGATATGAGTATTGCTATTCCAGCTTGCTTTTGATTTCCATTTGGATGGAATACCTTTTTCCATCCTCTCACTTTCAGTCTGGATGTGTCCCTAGAACCAAAGTGGATCTCTTGTAGGCAGCATGTATACGGGTCTTGTTTTTGTATCCATTCAGCCAGTCTGTATCTTTTGGTTAGAGCATTTAACCATTTACATTTAAGGTAATTATTAATATGTATGTTCTTATTGCCATTTTGTTGATTGTTTTGGATTTGTCATTTTTCTTCCCTTCCTCTTTTGTTCTCATCTTGTGGTTTGATGACTATCTTTAGTGTTATATCTGGATTGCTTTTTCTTATTTGTGTGTGTATCTCTCCTATACATTTGGTTTGAGGTTACTGTGAGGTTTTGAAAGAGGAGTCTATAGCTATACAAGTTTCTTTTAAGTTGCTGTTGTCTTAATTGCAATTGCATTTCCATTACCATGCATTTGTACTCTCCTCTTCTCACGATTGCTTGTTTTGATATCATATTTGTATATGGATGATTTCCTACCTTTAATATATGTTTGCATTTACTGGTGAGCTTACTCATCTGTAATTTTGTTTCTAGTCGTGGCCTTTTCTTTTCCACCTAGAGAATTCCTTTAGTGTCTGTTGTGAAGCTGGTTTGGTGGTGCTGAACCCTCTTACCTTTTGTTTGTCTATAAAACTTATTTCTCCATCAAATCTGAATGAGAGCATTGCTGGGTAGAGTAGTCTTGGTTATAAGTTTTCCCTTTCATCACTTTAAGTATATCACGCCGCTCCCTTCTGGCCTGCAAAGTTTCTGCTAAAAAATCAGCCGATAACCTTATCAGGGTTCCCTTATATGTTATTTGTTGTTTTGTTCCCAGCTGCTTTCAGTATTTTCTCTTTGTCTTTAATTTTGATCAGTTTAATAGATATGTGTATTGGAGTGTTCTTCCTTGGGTTTTTATTCTGTATGGTATTCATTGTGCTTCCTGGACTTGAGTGAATGATTCTTTTCCCATGTTAGGCAAGTTTTCAGCTGTTATCTCTTCACATATTTTCTCCAGCCCTTTGGCTCTCTTCTCCTGGCACCCCTATAGTGCAACTGTTAGTGCATTTAATGTTGTCCCAGAGTTCTGTTAGACTGTCCTCATTTCTTTTCAGTCTTTATTCTTTTCCATATCAATGCTTTCCACCAGTCTGTCTTCCATCTTATTTGTTCTTCTGCCTCCTGTATTCTGTTACTGATTCCTTCCTGTATTCTGTTATTCCTTCTGGTGAATTTTTCATTTTGGTTATTGGTTGTTCATCTCTGCTTGTTTGTTCTTTAAATCTCTGTTAAATATTTCTTGTAATTTCTCAGTCTTTGCCTCCAGCTTTTTTTTCCCAAGATCTTGGATCATCCTTACTGTCATTACTCTAAATATGTTGCTTATCTCCCTTCACTTAGCTGTTGTTCTGGGGTTTTTTCCTTGTTCCTTCATCTGGAGTGTATTTCTCTGCTGTTTCATTTTGTCTAGTTTTCTGCGTTTGTGGCCTTCTTTCTGCAAGCTTCAGGATTGTAGCCTCACTTTCTTCTTATGCCTGCCCCTTGTGGGTGAGTTGATACAGGGGCTTGTGGCAGGCTTCCTGGTAGAAAGGATTGGTGCCTGCCCTCTGGTAGATGGATCTGTTTCTCTGGGTGTGTGCCTGAGAAGACTTTCGCTAGCCTGTCTGCTGATGGGTTGGGCTGTGTTCCCACTCTGTTTGGCCTGGGGCTTCTGAGCACTGGAGCCTGCTGGCTGTTCTTGCTTGGGGCAGATTTTTCTATAATGACAGCCTCCAGGAGTGCACAGACAAATGATTATTCCCTGGGACCTCCGCCTCCAGTGTCTTACTCCCACAGTGAGTCACAGCCATCCCCTGCTTTCCCAGGAGACCCTCCAAAACTGACAGGTAGGTCTGGCCCAGATTCTTATGGAGTCCCTGTTTTGCCCTGGGGCCCAGTGTCCGTGAAACCTTGTGTGTCTCCTCCAAGAACAGAGTCTCTGTTTCCCCCAGTCCTGTGGAGTTCCCTGCACTCAAGCCCCACTCACCTTCAAAGGCTCCAGCAGCTCCTCCTTCCAGTGCTGGACCCCCAGACTGGGGAACCTGAAGTGGGGTTTGGAACTGTCACTCCTGTGGGAGAGCATCTGTACTATAGTTATTTTCCAGTCTCTGGGTCGCCCACCTAGTGGGTATGCAATTCCTTATATCATGAAAGCGCCCCGGCCACTGTCTCATTATGGCGTCTTGTCTTTGGGTGTGGGGTATCTTTTTTGATAGCTTCCAGTGTATTTCATCAATGGGTGCTTAGGAGATAGTTGTGAATTGGGTGTTTTCTTGCGAGGAGGTGGGAGCTCAAGTCCTTCTTATCTTGTCTCCTTATCATGATCTTGCTTGTTCTTATCTTGTCTCCTTATCATTATCTTGCTTATTCTTGAGTTTTCTTATGTTGCCATGTCTCAGAGTATACCTAATCATTCTTATTATTTGCTGAGTGTTTTGACAGAATTTGCCTTCCCAAATACTTCAAGACTTAGATGATGTTAGCTTCCTCCAGGGACGATCACTGTTTTCTTTCGCCAGGCATCTCTGAGGGCACTCGTTGTCCAGGAACAAGACTTGAGGTTCATCTAGGTCATTTAGATGATCCTTCCCCCCACTTCAGAGTGGAGCCCTCCAGGGAACAGTCCGGAATGGGGACCATAATGCTGGGGTCTGTGCTTTTGCCAGGCTCTGAATTCAGACCTTTGGCCTTCACCTTCTTCAGTTTTCAGAGCAACTCTGCTTCTCAGTTGCTCCCCGTCTTCCTTGTAAAGTAGCTAACAGCCCTTCATGGAGGGGAATGAGATGCAGGCTGTTACAGCTGGTTCTCTGCCTAGAGTGGTCATGTACCTCCTCCCATCCTACTTGTCTCCAGCCAGCCTTTGTGGATCTCAGCTGCCATTCCTGGATTGGCATCACCACTGAGGCAGAAAAGGCTCTGTTCCCTTCTCAAAACTCACATATTCTCCTTATTCTCTCCCTGTTAATTAATAACTGTTAGATCTTTGATTTTTTTTATTTAGTGGAAGCATTTTTAATTTTGTCTAAAATTTTACAAATTGTCTTCAGCTGAAAAGTTGATCCTAGTCCACTTAGTCTGTCATAATCGAGCCTGAAGTCACCTCCTTTGTTAGCTTAAACACTCCTGACTTCTCTTCCTCTGGGTCTAGTGTCCATCATCGATCCATCTTTGTTGCCTTTTTAACCCAAACTATATCATATTTCTCTTCATTTTAAAAAGAGTGACCACCTTCATCAAGTTGTTATTGAAAAGTATCCCCCTTCCTAATAGTTCCCACATTAAGCCATATCTATTAACAAACGTTTAATTGCCTACCTATGTTATCAGAACCGTTTATGCAATTACTTTGTTTCTTACTGAGCCCTGTTAGTGAAATGGAAATTCTCCACCGTGTTTGTTTCATCTAGTGATTTATCAAACAGAGGACACTGAAAAACTGGAAAGAGATATAGGAGGTAAAGTGATTGAGACAAGTCAGATGTCCTTTCTGTGCTGTAACCAAAAAAAAAAGGATGTGCTCTTACCACAGCTGACTTGATGTTTAAAGCCAGAGCGGGGGAAGCAGGGTTGGGCATCACCCACAGCGCAGGCTCTGTGGCTTCTTAGGAACACCCCTGCCAGCCACAGTCAAGCTGGCTCTGAATCACATACAGTTCTTCCACTTCTGAGCTGTGTGACCTTGAATTGTGACCCTTCCTGAAACTCACGTGCTTCACAGAATAGTGATCTCAGTCCCTCTGGTGCGTGTCAAGCATCTGGCATGCATGCCTGGCGTGTATTTAAGGGCTCAAAAGAGCATCATCTTCTTCTCACTTTGTACTTTACAGTCACTCAGCTATAAAACTGTTGCTTCTTTTGTTTTGAGTTGGGGTTATTCAGAATCACAAGCTACATTGAGTTAAGGCTCGTTTCCTGCTCCTGACTTATTTTCCCCTTTAAAGGGAAACTGTGTTGATTTTCAGTTTCTAAGCTTTCCTCTGGTGTTGGATTTATCCCCTTAGAAAGAAAGGGCTCTAGTAACGTGGAGAAGCAAAGTGTTTTGCAGCCAAATCAGGTACCACATTGACGAGTTTACTTTTGCCCACTTCCTCTATATTTATATAAAAATAGAGTCCACATTTCCTGATAGAGAAGCAGAGTAGAATTTAACAGGTAGGTGTGTTCCATTTTCATCTTTGATTCATCTTTTTAAGGTTTTGTCATTTCACCCCACCCAACTACTTTTATTGGAGTGCACTTAGCCAACACATAATTAAGCTGCTCTGTGGCCGATGGCCAAGGCAGTTGGCACGTACATTTTAGGTGATTTCCTCTTTCCTCAGTATTTGGGGTAAGGGAAATTGTCTTAAGCTAAATGGGTACACATCTTTCAAAGAGGGGGAGAAAGCCAAAGCATTTTTGTCTACCCTGAGGGCATTTGGCACAGAGAAATGCGGTCGCCCCTGGCCTCCCCTAGCTGCAGGTTCCCTGGGAGGCTGGCCGTCCCTGACAGCCAGCCTTGGAGCCATAGGCCAGAGGGCAGAGCTGGGGTACAGGCTTTCCCACCAACCAGGGGCCTGCCCCGCCTTCGCTCCTTTCGTCCTACCTGGAGCAAACGGTGTACTAATTTAACACTGGGCCCTGCGGTGTGTCCCCATCGTTAAAACATCACCTCCCATTTTAATAACCTAATTTTTCATATGTAAAGCTTGTACACACACACAAAAGTTTATCTTCTTCCAAAAGAGGTGCATGCTCTGGGGCCTTGATGGTGGCCAGAAAGATAAATACAGAAGCTGGTCACTAAAGCCCAATCTGAGATTATCCCTTTAGGCGTGATTCAAGGTATTCTTTTTCACGGATCTCCTTTTGTCTCTCATAGCTAATAGTAGTGACGATAGTATTTATCCTGCCTCACAGGGTAGGCCCCCGTGGTAGAGGTAAATTGCACTTGTGGATTCGGGAACTCCAGAGGATAAAACAAAGCAGGCATGTGGACTGCCCTGATCCCCTTCCTTAATGCTGTGCTGACAGCTGATAGCTCTGCCCATAGGGCCCCCTGGGGACTGCTGCACGGAGGTCACTCCCGCTCACGCCATCGCAGAGAGGACTGTTACTCGTACTGCCAGCGCCGCCAAGCCTCTCCTCAAGGGCAGCAGCAGCCTTATGCGGAGGCCCGTGAGACAGCTGCCCGCGTCAGTCCAGGAGGCTGGCTGACGTCAGCTGTGAGATGTAATTGCTTTTTCCTGGCAGGGTGACGAGAGGAAGGTCACCGTGACAGGACTGTCTGGGAGCCCTGCTCAACCAAGGAGAGGCAGTGGGAGCCGAGTGTGGCCGCCTCCCAGCCCCGGGGAGGGCACGTCCCCTTCTAAGCTGCCTAAGGATGCTAGTACTTGGCCAGCCTGCTCTGTAGAGTGTAGAAATGGAGGAAAGGTGTCCTCTCAAGAAAGAAGAGGCACCACGAAATACAAATGGGAATACTTGTGTTTAGTTGTTGAAGTAAGAGACTGCAGTCCAGATTGGCTAGAGGTCAGACTTTTCTCCCTCAATACTTAACGTGTCCCTGAAGGGCCAGAAGTAGACTTTCCAGCTCAGTGCTATTGTGTGTTACTGAAAACAAGGTAAGAGTGTGAAGATGGGCCCATCCTTCAGAAAGGCACAAAGCAAAGCTTGAGTTCCTCTCCTCAAGCTAGAAACTGGGTCCAGGCCCCCGCCCCCCGTATTAGGACACAAGCAGAATATCCAGGAGGCCCTCTTTGCTCAGTGGGAGTCTCACTGAGAAATGCTTAGTTGTACCGCAGTAAAGCTGTTCCTTTAAGTGGTTCACTTAGGAAACCAGGGCCTCCAGATCACAGAGCTTCGTGGTTGTCCAAGGGCTGTCATGTCCTGCGTTAAGTGTAAGGAACAGCTTCTCCCTCACCTGCAGCTATTTATGATGGACAGATGTAGATTGTGGCATGTTTAGAGAAGTAAAACATTTTGACCAACTGCATGCCTTCAATCTGGTAATAGCTGGTAAAGAAGACCGTAGAGATTACCATCATCTTTATTTGAACAAGGAGAATTAGACATGTCACCAGTGATTGAGCTGAGCAGAACCAAAAGGAAAAATCTGTTTTCTGACTTCAGGTGGGTAGAGAGCTAGAAGCACTAGAAGTCTGATGGATTAATTGGTCATTGTTAAGCTGGGTAGTGGGTATATGGAGGTTCAATATGCCATCATCTCTACTTTTATATATTTGATATTCTCCGTAATTGTTTTAAGCCCATGGGAAATGGCATCTGTTGTGTAAAAAGGTGTAGGAATAATAAGTGCTTATTATTTGTGGGTTTGGAGAAAAGGGAACCCTCCTCCTACACTGTCGGTGGGAATGGTACAGCCTCTAAGGAGAACAGTATGTAGGTTCCTTTAAAAACTAAAACTAGTGTGGTCCAGCACTTCCACTCCTGGGCATATATCTGGTGAAAACCATAATGCAAAAAGATACATGCATCCCCAATGTTCATTGCAGCACTATTTGCAATAGCCAAGACACGGAAGCAACCTAAATGTCCATCAGCAGATGAATGGATAAAGAGGATGCAGTGCATGTACACACACACACACACACACACACACACACGCTGGAATATTAGTCATAAAAAAGAATGAAACAGTGCCATTTGCAGCAACATGGACTGACCTAGAGATGATCATACTAAGTGAAGTAAGCCAGCCAGAGAAAGACCAGTATCACATAATATCACTGATAGGTGGAATCTAAAAAAAAATTAAGATGCAAATGAACCACCTAAAAAAAAATTAAGATGCAAATGAACTTACTTATTCACAAAACAGAAATAGACATAGAAAACAAACTTACTGTTACCAAAGGAGAAGAGTAGGGAGAGGGATAAATTAGGAGTTTGGCATTAACATATACACACTACTATATATAAAACAGATAAGCATCAAGGACCCACTGTATAGCACATGAATCTGTATTCAATATCTTATATGTATATGTATATAGAACTGAATCACTTCACTGTACACTTGAAATAAGTAATGCAACATTGTAAACTAAATATATGTCCATTTTTTTAAAAAAGCCAGAAAAATTTCTGAAAATTTTAGGGGAAGTTTTTTTTGTTTTTTTTTTTTTTTTTTAGGGCTGCACCCGTGGCATGTGGAGGTTCTCACAGGCCTACACCACAGCCACAGCAACATAGGATATGAGCCATGTCTGCAACCTACACCACAGCTCACGGCAATGCTGGATCCTTAACCCCCTGAGCGAGGCCAGGGATCAAACCCACAACCTCATGGTTCCTAGTCGGATTTGTTTCTGCTGAACCACAACAGGAACTCCTAGGGGAAGTTTTTATTAGAGATTGTAGTGTAAGTTAGTAAGCTGCCTCTACATCTTTAAACTAACAAAGTGGGAAGTCTAACTTAAGAATCCCTGCCCTTCATCCCTTTTATATTGAGTCATTCCCACTACCAGGCAGCTAACATAGGGCCAGTTCTTCTTTCATTTCTCTTTTTTAAAAAATACATCCAGTCACAACAGATATTCCAGAAATACAAAAAACCATGAGCAAGTACTATGAACAACTGTACACCAACAAATCTGACAACCTAGAAGAAATGGACAACTTTTTAGAGACTTACACCCTGCCAAAACTGAATCAAGAAGAAATAGATCAACTGAACAGACCAATCACTAGAAATGAAATTGAGTATGTCATAAAAACACTCCCTACAAATAAAAGTCCAGAACCAGATGGCTTCACAGGTGAATTCTACCAAACATACAAAGACAAACTCATACCCATCCTCCTTAAACTTTTCCAAATGGTTGAAGAAGAAGGAACACTCTCAAAGACATTCTATAATGCCAACATCACCTTAATTCCAAAACCAGACAAAGACACCACGAAAAAAGAAAACTATAGGCCAATATCTTTGATGAATATAGATGCAAAAATTCTCAACAAAATTTTAGCCAACTGAATCCAACAACATATAAAAAAGATTATGCACTACTACCAGGTGGGATTCATCCCAGATGCACAAGGATGATTCAACATACGCAAATCAATCGACATCATACACCACATTAACCAAAGTCGAAAACCACATGATCATCTCAATAGATGCAGAAAAAGCATTTGACAAAGTCCAACATCCATTCATGATCAAAACTCTTAGCAAAGTGGGGATACAGGAAACATTCCTTAACATAATAAAAGCCATTTACAACAAACCCACAGCAAATATAATACTCAATGGAAAAAGTTGAACGCCTTCGCACTAAAATCTGGAACAAGACAAGGATGCCCACTCTCTCCACTCTTACTCAACATAGTATTGGAAGTCCTAGCTACAGCAATCAGACAAACGAAGTAAAAGGCATCTAAATAGGAAGAGAAGAGGTAAAACCGTCACTGTATGCAGATGACATGATACTATATATAGAAAACCCCAAGGACTCAACCCAAAAATTACTTGAACTGATCAACGAATTCAGCAAAGTAGCAGGATATAAGGTTAACCTTCAAAATTCAATCACATTTCTGTATACTAACAATGAAATATTAGAAAGAGAATACCAAAATACTTGACCTTTTAAATAGCACCCCAAAAAATCGAATACCTGGGAATAAACCTGACCAAGGAGGTGAAAGACATATGCAGAAAACTACAAAACATTAATCAAGGAAATCAAAGAAGATACAAAGAAATAGAAAGATATCCCATGCTCATGGGCTGGAAAAATAAATATTGTAAAAATGGCCATAGTACCCAAAGCAATCTACAAATTCAGTGCAATCTCTATCAAATTACCCATGACATTCTTCACAGAACTGGAATAAACAATCCAAAAATTTAAATGGAACCACAAAAGACCCAGAATCACCAAAGCAATTCTGAGGAACAAAAACCAAGCAGGAGGCATAACTCTCCCAACTTCAGGCAATATTACAGGGCCACAGTAATCAAGACAGTGTGGTACTGGTACCAAAACAGACATACAGACCAATGGAACAGAATAGAGAACCCAGAAATAAACCCAGACACCTATGGTCAATTGATCTTTGACAAAGGAGGCAAGAACATAAAATGGGAAAAAGGCAGTCTTTTTCAGTAAGCATTACTGGTAAACCTGGACAGTGGCATGCAAACCAATGAAACTAGAACACACTCTCACACCATGCACAAAAATAAACTCAAAATGGCTTAAAGACTTAAATATAAAACAAGACACCATTAAACTCCTGGAAGAAAACATTGGCAAAACATTCTCTAACATCAACCTTGCAAATGTTTTCTCAGGTCAGTCTCCCAAAGCAACAGAAATAAAAGCAAAGATAAACCAGTGGGACCTAATCAAGCTGACAAGCTTTTGCACAGCAAAGGAAGCCAAAAAGAAAACTAAAGGACAACTTACAGAATGGGAGAAAATAGTGTCAAATGATGCAACTGACAAGGGCTTAATCTCTAAAATGTACAAACAACTTATACAACTCAACAGCAAAAAAACCAACAACCCAATTGGAAAATGGGCAAAGGACCTGAATAGACATTTCTCCAAAGAAGATATGCAGGTGGCCAACAAGCACATGAAAAAATGCTCAGCATCACTGATGATTAGAGAAATGCAAATCAAAACTACCACGAGATACCACCTCACACCGGTCAGAATGGCCATCATTAATAGGTCCACAAACAACAAATGCTAGAGGGGGTGTGGAGAAAAGGGAACCCTCCTGCACTGTTGGTGGGAATGTAAGCTGGTACAACCACTATGGGAAACAGTATGGAGGTACCTTAGAAAACTATACATAGAACTACCATATGACCCAGCATTCCCACTCTTGGGCATATATCCAGACAAAAATCTCCTTGAAAAAGACACTTGCACATGCATGTTCATTGCAGCACTATTCACAATAGCAAAGACATGGAAACAACCCAAATGTCCATTGACAGATGATTGGATTAGGAAGGTGTGGTATATGTACACAATGGAATACTACTCAGCCATAAAAAAGAATAAAATAATGTCATTTGCAGCAACATAGATGAAATTAGATACTTTCATATTGAGTGAAGCAAGTCAGAAGGAGAAAGACAAATGCCATTTGATATCACTTATATCTGGAATCTAATATACTGCACAAATGAACCTTTCTACAGAAAAGAAAATCACAGACTTGGAGAACAGACTTGTGGTTGCCAAGGGGGTGGGGGAGGGAGTGGGATGGTATGGGAGTATGGGGTTAACAGTTGTAGACTGTTGCCTTTGGGATGGAAAAGCAAGGAGATCCGGCTATATAGCACTGGGAACTATGTCTAATCACTTGTGACGAATCCAAATATGTACCTGTAACCGGGTCACCATGCTGTGCAGTTGGAAAATTAACAGAAATCTGTAAACCAGCTATAATGGAAAAATTTGTTTTTTTAGTTTAAAAAATCAATAAAAATAAAAAATACATACCCCGGGAGCTTATTTCCTTATGTGTTCACAACATAACAATAACTGAATCTAGTACAGTAAACCTGCAAGCATTGATCACATGTTGATTATATGCAGACACTGTACTAAGCCCCTGAGGATAGAATTCAAAAGGCTTACATTCAAGGAAAACTTGCAAGTAGAATAAAGCACAGCGTGCTGGCTAAGACAGTCAAACTCTACATAAGGGATACAGCCAGCATGGAGAGGGTGGATGATGAATTCCAGCTTCATTGTGGAGAGGGGTGGTATGTGCAGAGTCTCCTGGTGGTGGCGTGTCTGGGTGGAGGTTCAAGGACGAAGGGGAGGGCCCTCCTGCTGACGGGCAGCACTGAAAGGCAGTTGCCAAGCCAGCACGGTGGTTTAGTGATACTACGCCTGGCTTGGTAGTCCTGGACTATAAGGAGTACGGCCAGCTGTGGCAGGAGCTAAAGCTGAAGATGTAGGCCAGACTGGACGAGAAAGACCCTGGCTGTCAGGCTGAGGAATCTGAGCTCTGTCGTGGGACTTGCCAGCAGGAGAGCAGCGAGGTCAGGATTACCACCCTGATTTGTGGTTTTAAGCAGTGACTGGACCTCATGTTTCTCTCTTCCTGTCCTCAAACTCAGATGTCAGTTACAGCATTTTCAGTTACAAGTAACACAAAACTCAATTCAAATGGCTTAAACTCAACATGGATGAACCATGAAGATATTCTGCCAAGTGAAATAAGCCAGTCACAACAAGACGAATACTGAATGATTCCACTTACACGGCATACCTAGAGTAACCATATTCTCAGAGACAGAGTAGAGTGGGGGCTGCCAGGACAGGGGGCGGGGGAGTAGGGAGCTATTATTTAACAGATACAGAGGTTCAGTTTTACTGCTGGAGACAGATGATGGTGAGGGTTGCACAGCAGTGTGACTGTACTTACTACCACTAAAGTCTAGGCCTAATAATGGTTAATTTGGGAAGCTCCTGTGTGGTGCAGCAAGTTATGAATCTGGCATTGCCTCAACTGCATTCCATCCCTGGCCCGGGCAATTTCTACATACCATGGGTACAGCCAAAAAAAAAAAAAAAAGGTTAATTTGTCTTATGTTTGTTTTATCACAATACAAAAAAATACAAAACAAAAATGGCAGAGTTCCTGTTGTGGCTCAGTGGTAACAAACTCGTGTCCATGAGAATGCAGGTTTGGTCCCTGGCGGTGCTCAGTGGGTTAAGGATCCAGCGTTGCCATGAGCTGTGGTGTAGGTCACAGATGTGGCTCGGATCTGGCATTGTTGTGGCTGTGGCCAGCAGCTGTAGCTCTGATTAGACCCCCTAGACTGGGAACTTCCATATGCTGCGGGTACAGTCCTAAAAAGGAAAAAAAAAAAAAAAGCTTAAATGAAATAGGAAACATTATTTTATAACACCTTCCTAGGTAGAACAGCTTCAGGGTTTGTTGGTTCAGGGTTCAGCAATTTTAAAAAGGACCTGGGAGTTCCCTTCGTGGCTCAGTGGTTAACGAATCCGACTAAGAACCATGAGGTTGCAGGTTCAATCCCTGGCCTTGCTTAGTGGGTTAAGGATCTGGCATTGCCGTGAGCTGTGGTGTAGATTGCAGACGCGGCTCAAATCCCGCATTGCTGTGGCTGTGGCGAAGCCCGGCGGCTACAGCTCCTGTTGGACCCCTAGCCTGGGAACCTCCATGTGCTGCGGGTGCGACTCTAGATAAGGGCAAAAAGACAAAAAGAATAAAAAATAAAAAGGACCTTAAGTTGTCTGCAGCTTCCTGCTCTGCCAGCCTCCAAACATCTGCTTCCTCCTCAGTCACCTTCCCCCAGGAAGACACCTGCCCCATTCAGAAGTTTCTTTCCCAGGGACTCACAGATATGGAGAACAAACTAGTGGTTACCAGTGAGGAGGAGGTAGGGTGGGGGTAGGGGATTAAAAGATACAAATTACTGTGTATAAAATACATATACTACAAGAATGTATCATACAGCATGGGGAATATAGCCAATATTTTATCATAACATTAAAGGGAATATAATCTTTAAGAATTCTGAATCTGTGTTGTACACCTACAACTAAGAACATTATAAATAACTATACTTCAATTTTAAAAAATTATTTCCAAAACATCCAAGAAAAAAGACCACATAAGAGCAAGAAAGGCTTCCAAAGTCACGTATTCCTCAGCATCCCACTTCACCTCCAGCAGAGCCAGAACCAAGCTCCTGCACCCCTTCTCATCATCATCTCCGTCTCACTACATGGCAACTCATTCTTTCTCCAAACCATTCCTTTACTCAGGCCAAAAACCTTAGAGTCTTCTTGGGCCCCTCTCTTTATGCCACACTCTACCTCTCTCAGCCAGTTCTTTTCACACTGCCTCTCTAAGTGTTTCTAGATTCCAGCTACTCTTTACCACCATGACTCTGTTTTGAGCCACCACTGTCTCTTACCTGTACTATTGCAATAGCTTCTTAACCAGTCTCCCTGTTTGTGCTCTTGATCATTTATTCACTCATTGAACAAACATTTATTGAGTACTTATGTGCAGGCATTGCTCTGGATACTCTCATCCTGCTCCTTCTACCTTATTTCCCTGAAATCTCTGGACAGACTGAGCTCTCAGAACACACTGAACATTGATTAAATAGATGTGTCCCCTCTTGAGCTTTTTCTAATTGAATTATAACATGCATGCAATCAAGTACAACCTTTTAAGTATACTGCTTAATTCTTGCATGTGTTCGTTCCCATGTCACTTCTAACCCAGATCAAGATATACCATTTTCAGCATTCCAGAAGACTCCCTTTTTCCCTCCTTCAGTCCATATCCTCTTCCAAGTGTAATGAAATTTTCTCTCACCAGAAAATTAGTTTTGCCTGTGTCTGAACTTAGCATTGGTGTAATCTCTTACATCTGGCTTGTTTTGTACAAAATTGGGTCTGTGAGATTTGCCCATGTTGTTGCAGATAGCTGCAGTTCGGTCGTATTTGTTGCAGTATAATATTCCATTGTGTGACAGTACCACAGTTTATCCATTCTACTATCAATAAATAGTGGGTTATTTCCTCTTTGGGGTATTATGAGGAACAGCTTGGCTACAAGCATTCTTTTCACTCTGGGAGTATAATTGCTGGGTCATGGGATATGCTTATGGATGTAGGACTTTAGGAGATGATGTAAACCATAAAGTGGTATCCTCTGGCGGGTATGAGATTTCTTCCTGGGCCCAGTACATCTGAACTGCTGCCTGACCCTATAAATTTGCTCTTCCTGGCTTTGTCTTCCCCCTACTGTATCCCAAGCCGTGATGTTAAGCAGAACACAAAGACAAGGTAAAATTTCACAAGGTGGAATGTCAGTAATCCTTGGATTAAAAGGGAAATTCTCCAGAGACCTGTTGTTACACAGTACCGTTCTGTTACCTCCATCACATCAGCTTCCGTTCCATTTTCTTAATACTTGAAAAATTTCGAAGGAAGTGAGAAACAAAACATGGTGGAAAATCCAGTTCCTAAGCAGCAAATGATTCCACCGAAAGAATTAGGCTCACCTGGAGAGAGCTAATGAAGATTTGATTGCGGAATACACAGTGACCAACAAAATGCACAGAGCCTCCACGCAGGCAGGGCTCCTGGCACTCCCAGCACACCGCGGGCAGAGCCCTGGAAAGACGCCGTCTTCCTTTACATTACACGGCACCCGCAAGGCAGCTGGCGCACATCACGCAACTTTGCAGCGCCGGTGGGATGACCTCCAGTTAGCTCAGTTTTGACCCCGTCCCCCGGGGGTGGCATCAGACCCCACAGGTTTCCGGCTGAGTCTCATAGGACTATTCCCACCTCCGATGCCAATTCCGAGTCCAGGTTGTCACCTGCCCTTCTGACCAACAGGCTGTCATGCCTCTCCCCCTCTGGGTTCGATCAGTTTGCTAGAGCGCACAGCACAAGCAAAGCCTGAAAGCCAGGCAAAGAACCAGACACACAGGGAACTTAGACAAATTAAAAATTCACCGAGGCTGAAGCACACAGTTTTTCAGGAGAGAGTCATAGCAAGAAATGAAGTGAGAAATATAATCAAATATCACATCATGAAACACTTTAAAGTCATAACAGCAGCAGCTAATGTTTGTTTAGGAGGAATTGGCTTTTTCTAGACCCTGGACTAAACACATCTCAAGGACTCTCATTTAATCGTCAACATCCTTAAAACATAGGTACATTTATTACAGATGATAAAATGTAGGTTCAGGGAAATTAAGTAATTGGCCACGGCCACAGCCTTTAAAATGATGGGTCTAGGTCTTAAAACCATATCTGACTGATCAAAAGCCCACGCTCTTAGCCACTCCTATAGATAATACCACACATGCGTGCTTTATCCTCCTGTGAGCTCAGCTTTTGCATGATTCTTTTATTATAGAGGCACCGCTTAGGATAATACTTCTCAGACTTTAGTAGTAAATGTATTCCTTTTAAAGGAAAAAAAGTTAACAGACCTTTAGTATTAGCTTAAATCAGCTAAAGTTCCTTAAATGTATGCAAAATAAAGCCAGCATAAATAAATACACCAGTTCTTACCAACAAAACTAGAAAACTAATGAAATGCAAACTAAGTAGCGTTATTTTAATGTCACTGCTGGTGATTTTGCTGAAATTGTCGCTGTGGCTGAGTGAGCGGCACTGACACTACTGGTAGCTGTGAGGACCCCCTCCCTGCACCCCTCTTCCCACACAGCCTTCCAGGAAACCGGCAGGCTGTGGCTTCAGTGGGCGCGTGGACATCTCACATGTTAAACCCGCCACTCCTCGTGCCCCTGTAGCACCCAGAGTCCTGCCGCGTCATGCCCCCGGGATTTTAAACCCCAGGCTGTGAAGTATAGTTTCTGTGTTTTAAAGCACCGTGGATTCAGAATCCTTAAAAGTTCCAAACTTAATGAGATTCCATCTGGAATGGATGTTGGTCCATGAATGAGAGCGGGCGAGGGAAACGGGGGCAGCCAAGAGGGCGCATGTGCTGGCTTTTGAGGGTCACTCAGGTTGGGCTTAGCCGAGGCTCTGCTTACTTTTGTTTTTCTGCTCTTTCGCAGGGGTCGGCACCAGGAATTATTACAGAAAGATTGGCTACAGATTGCAAGGTCCGTACATGGTGAAGACGCTCAAATAACAGCCACATCCGTCCACCCTGAAACCCATCCTCCCTGGCAGAAAACAGACTCAGGATGTTGTGAGTACTCAGCAGAGAAGCTGAGCAAAACAAATGGACCTGCCTGTCCCCTGGCGAGGAGCCTCCCTCCCCCTGCAGCCACTAAACTGGAAGTGTGTCCGGGGCCGGACGGGCTGCTGACTGAGCCCTCGGAGCCTTGGCCTCCAGCCCCCCGACCCCCCACTCCTGCATGTTCTCAAGAGGTCACTTCCATGTTCAAGACTTAAGTCCTGTATCCAGTTTGTACACGCTGCATGAAACCTGCAAGTGACCTAACTGCCACCCAGGCACAGTGACAGAAGCAAATTATTAAGTCATTTGGACACTGCACAGTTCATGAACTAAAACTGGCCATGTCTTTGGAGAAGGAGACTTAGGAGTAGGTTATTTATAGGCTTTAGGGACAAGAAGGTTGGGACATGTGAAAACTGTCAGACATTGATTTCTGGCCTGTAACTACAGATGCATTCCGGCACAAGTTAGGGAAATGAGCTTTCTCCCAGAGATCATTCTGGTTCCTTTGCTGCTGTTTAAAGTGACCCTGTGATGGGGAGGGAAGAAGTGAGGCTGGAGGCCTGTGTTTCAAGCTTGAAACCAACCTTTCTCACTTGGGAGTCTACCATCTACATTACAGACATGCATTTATTTCACACTTTTTTATTGTCTGTACTTCCCACACCCTCGACAAGTGCAAAAACATCATGGGCAGCCCTTTTGCCCAGAGAAGCATTTGGCTTTGCTGTTCGCCTGTTCTGAGCAGGCAGCGTCTACACCACGCGTCTGAGCTTGTGTCGCCCTAAGTTAGGATGCGTGTTCACAGAAGCTGTTCCTGCATTTTAATTCTTTAAGATGGAATTTAGTTTGTTCTAAATGGAGAAAGGTCAGAGTTGAACTGATAAATGAAAGCAAAAAAAAAGGAAAAAATGGAAAGCAAGCCCAAATATAAAAATAGGAAGAAGATTGGCTTTCTCAAAGGTTCGTCTTATAGAACTGCCTCTCTGTAACCTCACGTACTTCTACCGAGGAGACTCAGCCTGGAGAGGGGCAGTTCTTAATAGCATAGCTCAACCCCGCTTCCCTGGGCTTCGGTGGCATTTTACAAAGGTTTATTAAATGGAATTGATTCCTCTAAATGTTCAAAAAATAAAATCGTCAACATACGAGGAAGACTCATGTAAGGTTTGTCCTTCTCCCCGTGAACGCTGTGACATTCGCCGTGAGCTTGCAGGTTCAGGTTTCCTGTCTGGGGCCCTGGTTATTTCCCCCTGGGAGCTGTGTGCCATTCCGTTAAACTGCCGCAAGGCAGATGGCGCCGGCTTCCCTGTGGGCTCCCTGTGGGGCTGCGGTGTTCCAGGAGGGCTGCTCGGGGAATTCAGCGACTTCTCAGTTTTGCAGGGTTTTTTTGTTTTTTTGTTTTAAAATAGAACCATTAAACTAATAAAGCACATTCCATCCTGGCCGTTCACATGCAGCATAGAGGGCTAGGTTCTGGCATGGACTCACCTCCGCCTGCGGGAGCCTGGGCGCCCTTTTCTCATCCGTCTTGCTAACCAAACTGAGGCCTACAGACTAGGAGACAGCGCTCAGCTGACTCTAAGGAACTGCCCTGGAGAAGCATGGTTTTCAGCACAATATTAAGAAAAAAACAACACAGATCAGCACGTACACAGCAAGTCGATATGTCCTTGGCACCTGGGAAGAGAGTCTCAGCATTGGAGGAGTCCCAGCATCGGTGTCCCAGGAAGGGAGGCACTGCATCTTTCTTTGTAACATTAGCTTTGTTTACTTCTGGTCAGTGTGCCCTTTTTCTTTTTCTTTTGGTCTTTTTTAGGGCTGCACCCGTGGCATATGGAAGTTCCCAAGCTAGGGGTCAAATCAGAGCTACAGCTGCCAGCCTACGCCACAGCCACAGCAATGCAGGATCCAAGCCACGTCTGTGCCCTACACCACCGCTCACGGCAACGCCGGATCCGTAACGCACTGAGCAAGGCCAGGGATAGAACCCATGCCCTCATGGATAATAGGTTCATTAACCACTGAGCCATGATGGCAACTCCAGTGTGCCCTTTTCTTTAATAATTAAAGCAGATGTACATTGTACAGTTGATAGGCCACAAACAGGCTGTTCTATTTTAGAATAAAATTCAAGTTAACTCCTATATAAGTCAGGATGACTTCCCCAGACCTCAATATGTGAGCATTTCTTCAGCCTTTCTGCCCCTAGAAGCTTTGGCTGCTCCCCTGATTGCGTGGCACCTCCACAACCTGGCTGGCCTGGACCCCTAGAGACTCGAGCTCTTAGTCCAGTGGACCGCCTGGTAAGAAAGGTCAGGCATGAGCCTGTCAGCCTTGGCCAGAAACCTTTAAAGCTGCAGCCTGTGTTTCTGCTCTGGATTGAACGCCTCCTTAGCAACCACCTCAGGTCCAGTCAGACCACTCTGCTTTTAATATAGGTTTTTGTTAAATCATCTTTTTTTTTAAAATCAAGCCCTTATCAAAAACAGACTGAAGTCTATTTGAATTGAAAATGAGATTATAAAAATTCATCAGCACCAAGTGAAAGGGCCTGGTAAAACTCACTATTTCTCGAACTTGCAGATGAATGTGAGACCCTTTTAAAGGAGAAAACTCCTACTGACCCAAAAGAAGATGGAAAAGTACAACTTAAAAAAACAAAGCCCACTTTGGCACAGCAGGTTGTCTCTGCTGTGTCTTGGATGAATCCCCAGCCCAGTGCAGTGGGTTAATAAGGATCAGCGCTGTTGCAGCTGTGACTTGGGGTCACATCTGAAGCTTGGATTCGATCCCTTGCCCGAAAACTTCCGTATGGTGCAGGTGCAGCAAAAAAAAAAAAAAAAAAAAAAAAAACCTGTTCTATGAAAACATCTTTCAAATTGCAAATTTGCATTTCCAAAGTTTTCTGTGTGTGTGTGTGTGTGTGTGTGTGTGTGTGTGTGTGTGTTTAAGAACTTTCCCTTGAGCTGATGAAAAAGCCCAAGATCTAAGTTCTGAAAGCCAGGGTTCCTCTAGTAACTGAAGTGGTGGGTAAGTCCCCTCACATTTTGGAGCTCTAGGCCCTCATTTGTAACGTGAGAGAAATGCCTATCCAGGAGCAGAGCAAGGATCAGAACAGTCACATTTGAGAGACATGGCCTAAGCCATGACATCCCCTGTATAAACCACTGCTACTCCAGCGAAGTGGTTTCTAGACAGAGGTGTAACCTCAGGCAAGGAAACTCACCCTGTCTCTCAGCAAGTTTCCCGTCTGTAAAAAAGAAATGATAACCATTTCTCCCCTGTGCCATGGTTGTCAGGATGAAATGAGCTCACATAAGAAAGTTTCTGAGAACAGGGCCTGTGGCAGATAAAAACACTGTTACTACCAACATCGAACAAGTGCAGTATTGGGCTCATTTCAACAAGGGGGTTTCTTATCTGTTGGCAATAGAATCTGATTTTTCTGTTTTGAATCTAAGTTTTGCTAGAAGCCTGTGTCAGAATAGCGTCCCTGGTACTCTGAGGCCTCCTCTCCCCCACCCTCTGGCCAGTCCTCTTTCATTCACACAAGCCTGGAGTGACCAATTGTCAGATCCACACATGGAGGAACAAGAAAACAGCTGAGATTCTGCAACCGTAATAAGCATTTTAAAATATCCCTGTAATTCTGGGGCCTTCCTAGATAGGGGTCCAGGATCAGCGCGGACTACGCTCTCCCCTGTGTGTGCTGGAAGCTGAGTCCCCTGCGGAGGGAGCTGGGTGCCTGAGGGAGTGTGGCTGTCTTCTGGCACGGAAGGGAAGCCGTGCCCCATCTGTACATCAGAGGCACGTGTGCCCGCTGTGTGTGTGCGCGCTTGTGGCGGGGGCCGAGGGTGGGGAGGGGGGTCTGTGGGGACAGGTCCAAAAACCAACTTTACAGACCTTTTAAACCGATTTTAACACAAACACGTGCCTATAAAAAGCAAACCAGCTGCCTTTCCGCACATCAACCTGCAGGCTGACCTCCTCCCCCTGTCTCTTCCCAGGCCTGGAGTGCCCTCCCATCCATGTGGAGAACCCCTCCTCCAGAGGAGGGGACAGCCATCTGAGCCCAACCGCGTGTACTTCTTCAGCCAGGTCACCCTCACTGCAGCCCTCAAGGTCAACGCTAGTCCCCCCAACCCCCTTCACAAATGAGGACAGGGGCTGGTGCCTTCATCGCTGGGCCTGATGTCACAGGGCCACCACGTTGCCAGCGCAGTCAGTACCAGCCCTAAACATCCAGACTGTATGCCCTGCAACACAAAAGGCGCCTGCAGGGGAGCGCGGCACGGCAGCACTGGTCTGCACTACTAAGTGTGTGGAAGATTCAAACCCGCGTCACCGACTTGGCCTTTCTTACTTCACTGCACCCCATGTATCCATTTTCAGGAAGAAAAAATATTTTCAATCAGCAAAAAAATATTTTCAATCAGCTTATGTTTAAAGAAGATGCTAACAGAGTTCTCTTGTGGCAAAGTGGGTCAAGGATCCCACGTTGTCACTGCTGTGGCTCCGGTCACTGCTATGGCTCGGGTTCAGTCCCTGGCCCAGGAACTTCTGTATGCTGAGGGCACAGCCAAGAGAATGCTAACAAGTAGTGAGCAACAAGTCTGCTTTCATATTATTTCACCCTCCCAGCACACAGCCCACAGCCTGTGAGCCAAGCCCTGTCACCAGGCCAATTTTCCCAAGTGCAGGCAGGAAGGACATGGTGCCATCAAGAGAAAACAAAGCAAAGGGAGAGTCTGCCCTTTCCATTTAAAGGACAACAGCTTGTTTGATTCTAAAGATTGCACATGCCCATTACAACACATTGAAACTAAACAGAAAAGCACAAAGTAACCTGAAATCAGAGACAGTGGTAAGCCCTATAGTGGATGTCTTTCCTTCCATCTTGCCCACGCACAAATCAGTTTTACAGAAAGTGGTCACAAAACGTATGTGGCTCTGTTACCTTTTATTTACTTATTTATTTTCTTTTTAAAACAGCAGCATCTGCAGCATATGGAAGTTCCCAGGCTAGGAGTCAGAATGGAGCTGCAGCTGAGGTCTACGCCACAATCACAGCCACACCAGATCCTTAACCTACAGAGCAAGGCCAGGGATTGAACCTGCATTTCATGGAGACTACCTTGGGTCCTTAACCCACTGAGTCACAATGGGAACTTCTGTAAACTTTTTTACTACACAAAAGGTAACTAATATGAACTTTTCCCCGTGTCAGTACACATGGATCTGCTTCATCTTTTTTAATGACTGCCTAACTTCCCACTGTCTGCAGAGGCCACACTTAAACAGGTCTTTCACATGGTGTATTCTTTCATATTCGCACGGGCACAACAGCTAGACTCATGTATGAAGCGTGGGGGCTGCACGCATTTGTTGACTGGTACTAAGATTTGTCTTAGTTATTTCTACAAACGTCACTCATCCGCACAGCCTTCTGGGTCCCTCTCTGTGCTTCTTCACCCCCAAGCCTTTCTATCCCTCATTCATGACCCACCTTCCAGGAGACAGGGGAGGAGCAGCTTGTCTGGGGTTTGGCCTCACTCCAGCGGAGGCAGCAGCACATGAGACTGGGATCGAGTCCCATCACACAAAAGGCCCAGCTTCACCGCACCGAAAGGCACGAGAGCGTGAATGTACCTGTGCTGAGGTCAGAAGTGGCGGTGACCCATCTCTGGCCCCCTGATGGGAGTTACTGCTTCAGGTCAGGTTCCTCAGATGCCCAAGCCCCCAGGGAAGATCATCCTGGTGTCTTGGGCTGATCTTATCGGTCAAGTTTTGTGTGTGGGCTCCGGAGCAGGCCGGGTAGGGCCCACATGTGGTCCCTAGCCTCTAGCTGCCTGGGTTCAAGGCTGGCTTCCGCCTCTGTCTAGTTTTGTAAAAACTAGAGTCTTAGACCCCTGCATGCTTGAGGTCCTGGGACAGTAGGCAAAGGATTATTTACATCTACTGAAGAAAGGGAGAGGAAAAAAACATTGTGGAAAGGGAGGAAGAAAGAGAATATCTGAGCAGAGAGGCCTGGTGCTGCCCTCATAACAGCCCTCCGAGGGAGGAATTTTGGTCCCCATTTTACAAATGAGAAACCAAATTTCAAAACAGTTAAATAAATTAACCAAAGCCACATGGCTGGTAAGTGAAGGGCTCAGTATAAAGGCAACAGCCTGACATTTGCAAACTTGCAAAGATTTAAGGGCCCTAATACCTAAGAGCAGTGGTGACTCTAGAATTTCTAAAACAAATGGTTTCAGGCTATCAGTTGAGTTGGAAAGGGGTTTTTCTTTTGTTTTTATGCTATGTTTGCCTAGCAGATGCTGTTCACTCTCCACCCCGCCAACCTCAAGCCGCTTCTTGGCACAACTGCCAATAAGCTTTTCTTTGAAAACAACTTGATGAATAAATAACCATCAAGAGATATATCCAAATAAAGAATTTAGGAATAGGGACAATATGGAAAGAGAACCAGCAATAATTAACCAATCTATTTAAATAGAGAATTGAAAACCAAGTCACTCTGGAAGTTACTCTCATAGAAAAGGATGGAAGCTTCTAGGTTAAAATAGAGGATTGAATACACACCTCTAGTTTGGCTTCCCAACAAAAGCTCACATGAAACTAAAGGGGAATTTTTTTTTGAAAATCCACAAGGATAAAAGAAGAGATCAAAGGGATATGATTTGGGAAGTTGAACAGCAAATAGACAACAGTAACTCACTTGGGCACTGAGACTGGACAGTGGAGAAAGTTCCGGGACAATTTAAGCCACAGGAACTGGCAGCACCCCACAGGAGAGGAAGGGAAGAGCCAGAGAAGGAAGAGGAGGATTGATGGAGCTAGTTTGACAAGTCCTGGGTCCCCACAGCCTTCCCTACATTTGGCACATGCTTGGTTCCCCGCTTGGGAACAGATTGGCAGTGTGTTCTCTTAAGGGAGTCAAATAAGAGAGGTTCTAAAGATAAGGGGTCTCTAGACAAATCTGAAGGTTGGGGTAAGAAAATGGAGAACAGGGTGATGAAGTAACCGTGCATATTAAGTCATGAGTACTGGAGCTCCTGTCACGCTCAGCAGTTAATGAACATGACTAGGACCCCTGAGAATATGGGTTCGATCCCTGGCCTCGCTCAGTGGGTTAAGGATCTGGCGTTGCTGTGAGCTGGCGTTGCTGTGAGCTGTGGTGTAGGTCACAGACACGGCTCGGATCCCACGTTGCTGTGGCTGTGGCGAAGGCTGGTGGCTACAGCTCTGGTTCGACCCCTAGCCCGGGAACTTCCATATGCCACGGGTTTGGCCCTAAAATAGCAAAAAAAAAAAAAATAACAGTAAATTAAAATAAATAAATCATGAGTATAGAGACTTCCAACCGTCTTCCCCAGCTGTTTGCAGAATGCTGGCAAGACTTTCCCCACAGGTCAGAAGTGGAAAGACTCTTCTGGAGAATAACCAGTCTCAGAGGAAAGACTTAAAGATACTATCATCTGCAGTTCCTTAAGAAACAACCCAGGAATTCCTGCTGTGGCACAAAAGGGTCAGTGGCATCTCTGCAGCACCAGGACGCAGGTTCAAACCTGAGCCCTGCACACTAGGTTGCCGTATCTGTGGCATAGGTTGAAACTGTAGCTTGGATCTGATCCCTGGCCCAGTAACTCCATAGGTCACAGGGCAGCCAAAAATGAAAAAAGAAAAAAAAAGAATGAAAGAAATGAACCAGATGGCCACTCCGTGGCAGGATCAGTAAGTCCTGCTCTGATGGGCTAAATGTTTGTGTCCCCCCCAAATTTATATATGAAAACCCCTATCCCCAACATGACTGAATTTGGAGACCATGCCTTTTTGGAGGTAATTAAAAGTATGTGAGGCCATAAAGGTGGAGCCTTGATCCAATATTAGCATCCATATGAGAAGGGACAACAGAGGAGAGTGGCAATACCAAGAAGGTGATGTAGGCCATTCCTGACTCCACTCTCCATCAAGAAGAACAACTAACAAGTATTCACGGGTAAGACACCACCAAGAGAACCCTAGAACACACGAGTGAGGCTGAAGCAACCCTGTGCCACAGAGACCAAGACAGACCTAATTAGAAGAGTAACAGGAGCTGCTACATGCTGACTGCGCTGGCTTTGCCCCAGGATGGTACCCCATCAAGCTGAGAGATCACCACCAAGCCTACAGCTCCTCCATGGGAAGGACATCCTGCTCGCACTGTGGGCCCTTCTTGGGAGCTCCCACTCTGGCCGTGCCCCACAGGGGAACCTGCAGGACTTGACCCCTGAGAATGATGGTGATGGAGAAGAGGGGAGGGGCTGGCAACAAACAGCACTTGCATCTATTTTCTTTTTCTTTTTAGAGCCACACCCACAGCATATGGAAGTTCCCAGGCTAGGGATGGAATCGGAGCTACAACTGCTGGCCTAGGCCACAGCCACAGCAATGCCAGATCCAAGCCGCATCTGTGACCTACACCACAGCTGGATCCTTAATCCACTGAGCAGGGCCAGGGATCGAGCATGCATCCTCTTGGATACTAGTTGGGTTCATAACCTGATGAGCCACAAAGGGAATTCCAGCACTCAGATCCTTACTGACCAAGTCTTCCCTTTGGTGTCTGAGCAGTAGTCTCCATCATGGCAGCTGCTTTGTTCATCTGCAAAGCCCAGATGTGGCACAGTCTGACCAGAGAATTTGGCAGGATACAGCCTTGCCTGATTTGGGGCCTCATACAAAGAGCTTTGCTAGCCCTGGAGGTGCCTCGCAGTCCAGCCTACTGCTGAGTGTAACTCCCAGCCCCTCCAACCAGAAAGGCTGACTGGGGACACTGTGCAGCCCAGCAACACTCAAACGTAGTAGAGGGTATGCCAGGCAGAGACGATGGCCTGCAGAGCAAAGCCAGTGGCACCAACTGTCCAGGAAACATGGGGAGTGGGTCACCTTGAGTCAAGACTACAAACAAGCCTTGCTGGACTTGGAGGGTTCCCCTCTTCACCCAAGTGGGAGAACTTATCCGTAGTCCCACCCACAGCTGAGTGTAGTTCCTGGCCCCTTCTGACCAGAAAACATGTTCAGCAACACCTGGAAGGTTCTTTGGAGTTGGCCTTCCCTCCTGCCCAGGCAGGGAGCTGAGTCATAGCCCCACTCACTTCAGAGTGTAGCTCCCTGCACCACCTGACCCAATAGTCTGGCCATGATGACTGGAAACTGCACAACCAAGCAACACTCAAAGAGAGAACACAGGTGGGCAGAGAACACAGTAGGTGGGAAGAGCTGATCATGTGCAGAGCAAAGCCAGTGGTCCCATTCATCAAGGGAATGTGGGGCACGGGTCAGCCTGAGTCAAGACCACATACAAATAGCCTTCCTGGCCTTGGAGCTAATTCTCCCACACCACCTGGGCAGGCAAGGTAGCCCCACCCATTGCCAAATTCAGCTTTCAGCCCACCCTACCAGGGAAAGAAACCAGAGCACATGGAAAGCTGCATAGTCTATCAGTGGTCCTACTTAAAGAGGCATTTGAACAGAGAGCACACCCATGGATTTCCCTGTCTGCAGAGCAAAACTTGTGGTGCCATCTGGCCAGGGAATTCAGTGCAATCTTGCCCTCCTGAGTCCCCAAAGAATGAGCTGTGAAGATCCTGGGGCCCATCCTTCTGCTCTACTAGGGCAGGGGAGCTGATTCCTTAGCCCCATCTATTACCAAGTAGAGTACCCAATCCTAACAAGTAAACCTGATTGGAGAACAAAGGCAACCATAGAGATCATCCTACAATCTTGCTTAGGCAGAGAAGCTAGCTTGCTTGGGCAGGTAACCAAGCCAGCCATCCTAGCCAATTGTTCTCAGCCAAAGGCACAACCCCATTCTGCCACCTCAGAGCACAGGCAGTGGCCTCACACAAAAGTAGACCCTGTTAGCAAGTTTCACCTGCCCAGGAATATTACTAGCACAGACATCCAGAAACCCAAACTGAGCTGACTGGTGAAGAACTGGTTCTGCCAAAGGAAATCTGTAAAATCTGGAAGAAGAAACCACTTACTCAGATGGACATATAGGAACATAAGGAATCAAGGATTATGAAAAATCAGGTAAACATGACACCACCAGAGGAAATCAATAAAGGTCTAATGACTAACCCTAAAGAAATGGAAATCTATGAAGTATCAGAGAAAGAATCAGAATAATCCTCTTAAAGAAGTTTTGTGAATGACCAAAACACAGAGATAACTAAATGAAATTATGACAATGCAGGAACAAAATGTGAAGTTCAACAAAGAAATAGAAACCATCAAAAAAAAAAAAAAACAGAAATCCTAGAATTGAAAAATATAATGACTGAAGAAAATACAATTGAAGAATCAATGGAGAGCTTCAAAAGCAGATTTTATTGAGCAGAAGAAAGAATCAGTGACCTAGAAGGCAGAATGTTCGACTTTATCTAGCCATAGAAGTAAAAGGGAAAAAGTATGAAAAATAGTGAATAAAGCCTACAGGACTTATGGGACACAATCAAAAGAAATAGCATCCATATTATGGGAATTCCTGAAGAATAAAAAGAGAAAGGGACACAAAGTATATTTAAGGCAATAATGGCTGAAAACTTCCCAAACCTGGAGAGAGAAATGGGCATCCAGATCTGTGAGGCCCACAAGACTCTAAATGGGTTAAACCTGAATAGGGCTGCACCAAGGCATATTATAATTAAACCGTCAAAATTCAAAAACAAAAACATAAAATGGAAAGTAGCAAGGGAAAAGAGAAAGATTTCATACAAAGAAAACCTAGTAAGACCTTTCAAGCCAGGTGTGAATAAAATGGCATATTCAAAATATTGAAAGAAAAGACCTGTCAACCAAGAAATGTATACCTGACAAAACTGTCCTTCAAAATGAAGTACAGCTACTTCCCCATACAAACAAAAGCTGGGGGGCGTGGGGGGGGGGTTCATCACCACTAGACCTAACTGAAAAGAGTTCTCTGAGTGAAAGTAAAAGGATGTTGTTTAAAATATTAAAAGCATAAGAAGCTAGCATAAAACTTGCTGGTAATGATAAGTACATAGTCAAAGTTAGACTTTGTAAATGACAACACTGGTACATAATTCACTTACAACTCTAGTTTAAAAGTTAAATGTCATAAAAATAACTATAATAATCTATTATCTGTTGCACAATACAAAAAATAAAAGCAATAGAAAAGATTAATTAAACTAAAAGTTGGTTCTTTGAAAAGATAAAACTGACAAACCTTTAGCTAGACTAACCAAGGAAGAGAGAGAGAGGGCCCAAATCAACAAAATAACATGTAACAAATAACTGATATTACAGAAATACAAAGGATCATAAGAGGCTACTATAAACAACTACATTCCAACAAACTACACAATCTAGAAAAAAAGAAAAAAATTCTTAGAAACATTCATTCTACTGAGATTGAATCAGAAAGAAACTGAAAATCTAAACAGACCAATTACCAATAAGGAGATGGATCCAGTAATCAGAATCACTCAGTGATGAAAAGTCCAGGAACAAAGGGCTTCACTGGTGAATTTTATCAAGTACTTAAAGAGGAATTAACTCCAGTCTTCCTCAAAGCTTTCCAAAAATCATAGAAGAGCAAATACTCACAAGCTTATTTCAGAAAGCCAGCATTACTCTGGTATCAAAACCAGAAACGGGCACTAACAGAAAAGAAAACTACGGGTCAATATCACTGGTGAATATATACATAAAAAATTCTCAATAAAATACTAGCAATCTGAATTCACACTAAAAGGAATATTCACTATGGAGTTCTCTTGTGGTGCAGGAGGTTGGGGATCTGGCGTTAGCATTGGGGCAGCATGGATTACTGCTATAGCTTGGGTTTGATTTCTGACCTGTAAACTACTGCATGCCATGGGCAAAGCCAAAAAAAAAGGGGGGGGGGAGTAACATCCACCATGATCAGATTGAATTTAATCCTAGGATTCAAGGATGGTGCAACATATGCAAATCAGCTAATGTGAAACATCACACTAATGGAATGAAAGAAAAAAATTATATGATCATCTCAAAGGGTGCAGAAAAAGCATTTTACAAAATTCATTATACAGTCATGATTTTAAAAACCTCTTAACAAATTAAGTATAAAAGGAACACATCTCAACGTAATAAAGACCATATATAACAAGCCCACAACTAACATTATATTCAATTGTAAAAGGTTAAAAGCATTTTCTCTAAGATCAGGCATAATACAAGGGTATCCACTCTTAGAACTCTTATCCAACATAGCAATCAGGCAAGAAAAAGCAATAAAAAGTATCATAATTGCAAGGGAAGACATAAAACTGTCTCTATTTGCAGATGACATAATTTTACATATCTAAACAATGAATTCAGTAAAGTTTCAGAATACAAAACTCACATAACAAAATCAAGAAAAAAGAGAGGACACAAATCAATAAAATTAGAAATGAAAAAGGAGAAGTAACAATGGACATCACAGAAATACAAAGGATCGTAAGAGCCTACTGTATGCAACTATATGGCAATAAAATGGAAAACCTAGAAGAAATGGACACATTCTTAGAAAAGTACAATCTTCCAAGACTAGACCAAGATGAAACAGAAATTATGAATAGACCAATCACAAGTTCTGAAATTGAAACTGTGATTAAAAAACTTCCAACAAACAAAAGTCCAGGACCAGATATCTTCACAGGAGAATTTTATCAAACATTTAGAGAAGAGCTAATACCTATCCTTCTGAAACTCTTCCAAAAAATTGCAGAGGAAGGGACACTCCCAAACTCATTCTATGAGGCAACCATCACCCTGATACCAAAACCAGAGATACCACAAAAAAAGAAAACTACAGGCCAATCTCACTGATGAACATAGATGCAAAAATCCTCAACAAAATACTAGCCAACCGAATCCAACAATACATTAAAAGGATTGCACATTACGATCAAGTACGATTTATTTATCCCAGGGATGCAAGAATTCTTCCACATCTGCAAATCAATCAGTGTGATACACCACGCTAACAAACTGAAGCATAAAAACCATGTGATCCTCTCAATAGATGCAGAAAAAGCCTTTGACAAAATCCAACACCCATTTCTGGTAAAAACCCTTCAGAAAGTGGGCATAGGGGCAACCTATCTCAACACAATAAAGGCCATCTATGACAGACTCAGAGCCCATATCATTCTCAATGGTGAAAAGCTGAAAGAATTCCTGCTGAGATCAGGAAGAAGACAGGGATGTCCACTCTCGCCACTACTATTCAACATAGTTTTGGCAGTCCTAGCCACAGCAATCAGAGAAGTAAAAGAAATAAAAGGAATCCAAATTGGAAAGGAAGAAGTAAAACTATCACTACTTGCAGATGACATGATACTATACCTAGAGAATCCTAAAGACTCTACCAGAAAACTGTTAGAGCTCTTCAATGAATCTGGCAAAGTTGCAGGATACAAAATTAATACACAGAAATCAACTGCATTTCTATATACTAACAATGAAAGATCAGAAAGAGAAATTAGGGAATCAATTCCGTTTACCATCACATCAAATGAATCAAATACTTAGGAATAAACCTACCTAAGGAGACAAAAAGACCTGTACTCTGAAAACCATAAGATGCCGATGAAAGAAATCAAGGATGACACAAACAGATGGAAAGACATACCATGCTCTTGGATTGGAAGAGTCAATATTATCAAAATGACTGTACTACCTAAGGCAATCTACATACAGATTCAATGCAATCCCTATCAAATTACCAAAGACGTTTTTCACAGAATGAGAAAAAATATTTTAAAATTTGTTTGGAAACATAAAAAACCCAGAATAGCCAAAGACATCCTGAAAAAGAAAAATGAAGCTGGAGGAATCAGCCTCCCTAACTTCAGACTCTACTACAAAGCTACAGTCATCAGAACCATATGGTACTGGCACAAAGACAGAAATATAGATCAGTGGAATAGGTTAGAAAGCCTAGAATTAAACCCACGCACCTATAGTCAACTAATCTATGACAAAGGAGGCAAGAATATACAATGGAGAAAAGACAGCCTGTTCAATAAGTGGTGCTGGGAAAACTGGACAACCACATGTGAAAAAATGAAATTATAATGCTTCCTAATACCATGCACAAAAATAAACTCAAAATGGATTAAAGACCTAGATATAAGACCAAGTACTATAAAACTCTTAAAGGAAAACATAGGCCCAACACTCTCCGACATAAATGACAACAGCATCTTCTCAGAGCCACCTGTCAGAGTAATGACAATAAAAAGAAAAATAAACAAATGGGTCTTCATTAAACTTAAAAGTTTCTGTACAGCAAAGGAAGCCCTAAACAAAATGAAAAGACAACCCACAGAATGGGAGAAAACATTTGCAAATGAATCGACTGACAAGGGATTAATCTCCAAAATTTACTAACACCTCCTACAGCTCAATACCGAAAAAACAAACAACACCATCAAAGAATGGGCAGAAGATCTAAACAGACAATTCTCCAAAGAAGATATACAGATGGCCAAAAAACACATGAGAAGATGTTCAACATCACTCGTTATTAGAGAAATGCAAATCAAAACCTCTATGAGGTACCACCTTACACCAGCCAGAATTGCCATTAACAAAAAGTCTACAAACAATAAGTGCTGGAGAGGGTGTGGAGAAAAAGTATCCCTATTACACTGTTGGTGGGAATGCAAATTGGTGCAACCACTGTGGAAAACAGTATGGAGATTCCTCAGAAAACTCAAAATAGAATTACCATTTGATCCAACAATCCCACTCCTGGACATCTATCCAGAGTAATCCATGACTCAAAAAGACACATGTACTCCAGTGTTCATTGCAGCACTCTATGCAATAGCCAAGTCATGGAAACAACCTAAATGCCCATTGACAGAGGAGTGGATAGGGAAAATACGGTACATATACACAATGGAATATTATTCAGTCATTAAAAGGAACGAAATAACATTTATAGCAACATTGATGGACCTAGAAATTATCATGCAAAGTGAAACCAGTCAGACAATTAGACACCAACATCAAATGCTACCACTTACGTGTGGAAACTAAAAAAAAAAGGACACAATGAAATTCTTTGAAGAACAGATAATGACTCACAGACTTTGGAAAACCTACAGTTTCCAAATGAGACTAGTTGGAGGGTAGGGGGATTCACTGAGGGTTTGGGATGGAAATGCTATAAAATTGAGTTGTGATGATTTTTGTATGCCTATAATTGTAATAAGATTCATTAAGTAATGTGAAAAAAATAGTCAAACTCATTGAAACAGAAAAAAATCAGTAGAATTTTTACATACTAACAATGAAATTATCTGAAAAATAAATAAATCCATCCCATTCATAATAGCATCAAAAACAATAAAATACTTGGGAATAAATTTAACCAAGGACATGAAAGATCTCTACAATGAAAATTACAAGACAGTGATGAAAGAAATCAAAGAAGATACAAATAAATGGAAAACTATCCTGTGTACATATATGAGAAGAATTAATATAACCAAAATGTCTATACTACCCAAAGCCACCTATCAATTCAATGCAAGCCTTATCAAGATTCCAAAGTTTTTTTTTTAATTACAGAAGTAGAAAAAAATCCTAAAATTTATATGGACCCACAAAAAAACTCCAAATAGCCAAACCAATCCTGAGAAAGAACAACAAGATGGGAGACATCATACTCCTGATTTCAAGCTATATTATAAAGCTACAATAATCAAAAAAGTAAGATATGGCCTAAAAACAGACACATGACGAATGGAACAGAATCAAGAGCCCAGCAATGAACCCATACTTATCCAATCATAAGGGTGCCAAGAACACTCAATGGAGAAAAGACAATCTCTTCAATAAATGGTGCTAGGAAAACTGGATATTCACATGTAAAAGAATGAAACTAACTTACACCTCACAAAAATTAACTCACTCTGGTTTAAAGACTTAAATATGAGGCCAGAAACCATAAAAAGTCCTAGAAGAAAACATAGAAAAAAGTCTCCATGACATGGGTCTTGGCAGCAGTTTTTTGGAAATCATGCCTTAAAGCAAAAGCAACAAAATAAAAATAAACAAGTGGGACTCTATCAAATAAAAAGTTTCTGCATAACAAAAGAAATGATTATCAAAATTAAAAGACAACCTACAGAATGGGAAAAAATATTTGCAAGCAATATATCTGATAAGGTGTTAATATCCAAAATTACATATAAAGTATTCATACCACTCAATGGCAAAAACAGAAAATAATCCAACCAGAAAATGGGTGAAAGACCTAGACATTTTCCCAAATAAGATATATAAATGGCCAACATGTACATGAAAATGTACTCAACATCACAAATTGTCAGGTAAATGCAAACCAAAACCACAATGATATATCACCTCATACTTACAATAGCAATCACCAAAAAGAAAAAAATAATAAATGCCAGCAAATATGTGAAGAAAAGGGAAACCTCATGCACTGTTGGGGGAAATGTAAATTGGTGCAGCCACTGTGACAAACAGTACGGCGTTTCTTCAAAAAAACAAAATAGGAGTTCCTGTCGTGGCTCAGCGGAAACGAATCAGACTAGGAACAATAAGATTGTGGGTTCAACCCTTGGTCTTGCTCAGTGGGTTAAGGATCCGGCGTTGCCATGAGCTGTGGTATAGGTTGCAGTTGAGGCTCAGATTGCTGTGGCTGTGGCGTAGGCAGGCAGCTGGTAGCTCAGATTAGACCCCTAGCCTGGGAACCTCCGCATGCCACAGGTGCAGCCCTAAAATGACAAAGAGACAAAAAAAAAAAAACCCTCACTAAAATGGAACTACCATATGATCCAGTGATTCTGCTTCTGGGTAAAAGAACTGCAAAAATCAAAAACACTACTATGAAAAGATACATGCACCCCAATGTTCACAGTAGGACCATGTACAAAGCCAAGACATGGAAACAACCTAAGTGTCCATCAACAGATGAATGGATAAAGGAGATGTTATATACAATATACAATGGAATATTACCCAGCCATAAAAAAGAATAAAATTTTGTGATTTGCAACAACATGGATGATTTGATGGACTTGAAGGGCATTAGGCTAGTGAAATAATTCAGACCAAGAAAGACAAACACTGTATGATATCATTTATACAAGGAATCCAGGAGTTCCCTTGGTGGCTCAGTGGTTAACAAACTCGACTAGGAACCTTGAGGATGCGGGTTCTATCCCTGGCCTCACTCAGTGGGTTAAGGATCTAGCATTGCCATGAGCTGTGGTACAGGTCACAGACGTGGCTCAGGTCCCTTGTTGCTATGGCTGTGGCGTAGGCTGGCAGCTGTAATTCCAATTTGACCCCTAGCCTGGGAACCTCCATATGACGCAGGCGTGGCCCTGAAAAAAAAGAGGCAAAAAAAAAAAAAAAGAATTTTAAAAAAAAGGAATCCAAAAAAAAAATTTGTGAATATAACAGAAAAGAAACAGACTCACAAATACACAAAATCGGCTAGTGGTTACCAGTGGGGAGAGGCAAGATATGGGCAGGGAGTAAAGAGGTAAAAACTACAGTGGATAAAATAGGCTACAGGAGGTATTGTACAACCCAGCGTGTATAGCCAATATTTTATAATAACTATAAATGGAGTATAACCTTTTTAAAAAAGAACACAGGTCAAAGATTATAATTAATTAATGAGGTAGCCAGAAAGAAATTAAAACATATCAAAAGACCAGTTGAGAAGCTAGCTATGTACATGTAGTTAATTTAATCACGGCTTAAATATAAAATTGGTTAATGGCCAACAGGGTTGTAAACCACAACTTTTGGGGTTATCTATTCCTCTAGACAGACGGGATCTCCATCTCTCCTGACAACCATCTGAAAGTTAACAACCTCTGTCCTTAGGGGCTTGCAAATTACCTATTAAATAGAGTCTGGCCCAGCACTGTACTGAAAGAACACCTAGTCATCTCTTTTTCCTATTTCCAAGTTTCAGATAACTTTTCTTGCAAAAGCCACAAAAGCCAAACATACAGCAAAACTGACAAAATGCAAAGCAATGGGAGATTAATTCCTCTCTGTCAAAGCAATTTCAAACAGGCTTTTAGGAATTCCCGCTGTGGCGCAGTGGGTTAAGAATCCAACTGCAGCTCTGGCCTGGGAACTTGCGGCCATAAAAATATTCATTAAAAAAAAAAAAACAACCACAATCTTTTAAAAAATAGGTAAACATATAGAGCAGGGGTTACAATCTCAAAGCCTGCAGGGGATTAGCATAAATGAGTGAAGTGGGTTTAAGAAAAAGATCAACAAACAAAAGCTTAATAACCTGTGTGTAAGAAGATCCTTGACATAGGACGTGATGATACCCTTCCTGCTGTCTCAGAGTCCGGGCTCCAGTCCCCAGGCTGAGGACAAGGGCTTCTGCTTCTACAGAGAGCCGGGATCTAACAAGCCGTATGCGTTTAATAAATGAGAACAGATCCAATAACCCGGTAAACTAGGGCAGAACCAACAGAGCTGGACGCCCCAGCCTAGAAAAAAAGACTGAAAGGGGGACGGAGAATTAAAGGAAGGGAATTCAGGAGAAGAGAGGAGGGAGGCAGGGGGTTCCGCAAGCCCGCTGAGGGGTCTCGAGGAGAAGCACCGAGCAAGATGGGGAGCCCCTGGCATCTGAAGTCCGCCTCCTGCTGTAGAACTTGGTGGGGCCATGGGGGTATAGACAGTAAGAGAGGGTTTGAAAAGAACCCAAGTCAGGGGATACGTGTGAATGGTGTGCCTAAGAGTATCCCCGAGGCAGGGGATGTGCCCGTGAGCGGTGTGTAGGCGGAGCCAGGGGAACCGGGGGAGGGGGACCGGGGGAGGGGGACCGGGGGGGCACAGCCTGCTCGACCACCTTGAGATTCCCCCTCCCCAGAGAAGTGTCTGCAGCAGTGAGGGAATGAGCAGAAAGAGGCTGCCTCGGTCTGCATTACAAATACTGTAGTCCGGTGGCCCCATATACAAGAAACTGCTCTCTCTCGGTTCCAGAGGTTGGGAAGTCCGAGGTGAATAGCAGATTCAGTGTCTGATGCAAATTTGCTTCCTTGTTCATGGTGAGCCATCTTCTAGCTCTGTCCTCACGTGGCAGGAAGGGTGAAGGAGCTCTCTGGAGTCTCTTTCTTTCTTTTTTAGCTTTTTAGGGCCATACCCGCAGCATGTAGAAGTTCCCAGGCTAGGGGTCCAATCAGAGCTACAGCTGCCGGCCTACGCCACAGCCACAGCAACATAAGATCTGAGCCGTGTCTGTGACCTACACCACAGCTCACAGCAGCACCAGATCCTTAACTCACTGAGCAAGGCCAGAGATTGAACCTGCGTCCTCATGGATGCTAGTCAGATTCGTTTCCACTGATCCATGATGGGAGCTCCTCCGGGGTCTCTTTTATGAGGGCACAAATCCCATGTGTGAGGGCTCCACCCTCATGATCTAATCACTGCATGAAGGTCCCACCTCCTAAGACCATCACATTGGCAGGTAGAATTTCAACATATGAATGCTGGCGTAGGGGGCACATTCAGACCACAGCAGAGGTCACAGGTAAACGAAGGCCAGGACAGGGAGAGAATCCACTAAGTACAGCACAGCAGTCAGCACAAATGTCCTTCCAGAACCCAAAAATGCACCTCATGCATACAGAGTAAAGAGGTACCAGGTGGCCTCATCATCACAGCATCTCCTGTCACATAAGGCTTGGTCCTTTTCCTCTGCGTCCCACCCTCGCCTTTGAGGGGCTTGCAGCAGGAAGACGAGAAAGTGAGACAGAGCCAGAGGAGCTCCCCCTGTGGCTCAGTAGAGATGAATCTGACTAGTATCCATGAGGATGCAGGTTCGATCCCTGGCCTCTCTCTGGGTTAAGGATCCAGCGTTGCTGTGGTGTAGGCCAGCAGCTGTAGCTCTGATTTGACCCTTAGCCTGAGAACCTCCATATGCTGAGGGTGCAGCCCTGAAAAGCAAAAAAAAAAAGGAGCCAGAGTGGACACCCCAGACCCCTTTCTCTTGCGTAGAGGAGGGGTTGTGTCTAGAACTGGCCATGACATTGTAGTGCTGACTTGGATCCTTGGACTTTTAAATGCCTGCAAGGAGACTGCTCTTACAGCTAAAACAAGGAACTCATGGATTTGAGAGGTGGGGGTGGGGAGGGGTGCAGGGTGGGAGGGGTGCAGGGTGGGAGATTGATGGAATCATGTGAAGATGATAGTGGTAAATAATAATAATAAAGCTGCTCCCTAACAATGCCTGCTGTGCTGGCCCCTATAAGGAAAGGCAAAGTGGAAGCTCCAGTGGAGTTCCTGAAGAGGGAGCTATACAAGTTGGGTACCCAGACCGAGGGAGACGGAGACTGATCTTAAACTTCTCATCCAGATGAGGAATACAAGTCAGTTGGGAGAAGAGATTTTGAAAAAGGATTGCTTAGAGACCCCCCCTCCCCTTTCCTCAAAGAGGGGAGGAGAATACACATCACATGAATCAGGGCTTGCTCTGTGCCCCGGCTGCATGGGCACAGTGTCGCCCTCCAGGGAAATCGAGAAGCTTCCAACAGCCCCTTCAAAGAAAGGGAGAGGACTGGGAGTGAGGAGGGAGGGAGGGCCGGGCTCCCAGAATGTGTCTGGATGCAGATGCACGCGTGTTCCCAGGGGCCAGAGGGGAGCCACACAGAAAGGAGGCCAGCCTGGGGTTTCAGGGCTGGCCCAGAAGGGCACCCTAGGGGGCCAACTAGGTCTCTGCCAGGAGAAACTGAAAGCACCCCAGATCCCCAGGGCTGCGGAAGGAGTAAGTGGCCGACAGAGACGCCTGACCTCCTGCCCCAGGTTGACCCAACTCTCTGCCGGCCCAGAGGGCACAAAGCCACTCTGACGTGTGTCTAGTCCCAGCCCTTCATGCTGCGGGGTGGGGAGGAGACCTGACGCCCCACTGTAGCAGCCCCCCATCCCCCACCAGGAAAGGACATAGGTCCCACCCTTAAACAGTGGCTTTTATATGGCAGGGCTGTTCTCATTGTTGAAGTGAGATTGTGTTGAGGGACTTGAAGAAAAGAAGGGGCATCTCATAACCTAAGAGAGGTCACAAAAGTCCCTGAGGCCCCTAAGAACCCCCATTAGCTGGGCTCCTTCAAGATAATAGTGACATTCTTCTGATCCAGCCCCATCTGCTCAGCCCATAGCGTGGACAACACTTGATTTCTATTTTAAATTGAAAACAGGAATAACAAATAGTTAACTATCATTCTTGTTTTAATATTTTTTAACCTATGTTAGAAAAACAGGCTTTTCTTTTTTTTCCTTCTCTACCATGCTCTTGGTGCCAGGTGTGGGATCTGACACTGCTCCACAACTATAGCGTGCAGCCTGGAATCTGTGGACACAGACTGTTGCCTGCCATTCTGGTAACAATAAATTATTCTGGCCTGCAGGCCATCAGCCACTGCAGCCACCCTGACAGTGAGCCCTGAGGGGACTCAGGATAAAGAAAAACAGGACGCTGGTCCTAGATAGTTAAGGTGCATATCCAAGAAATCATTTCAACAAATCCAGACTCTCTCAGCTTCCTATACATAGAAAAACACTAAAATCATCAACTTGAGATGTCTGGGTTTTTTTTTTTTTTGTGATCAGCAGTTAACTTTTGATGTCACACTACATTTTTTTTATCCAGCAAAAACGCCTATATATCCTGGCTCCTTCCTTAGCTCCGTGAATTTGGTTTTGGGGGTTTTGTTGTTGTTTTTGTTTTTTTAGGGTCACACCCTTGGCATATGGAAGTTCCGGGCTAGGGGTCGAATTGGAGCTGCAGCTTCAGGCCTACGCCACAGCCACAGCAACGTGGGATCTGAGCCACGCCTGCGACCTGCACCACAGCTACAGCAATGCCAGATCCTTAACCCACTGAGGGAGGCCAGGGTTCTAAACCACTTCCTCTTGGATCCTAGTCGGGTTTGTTACTGCTGAGCTGACAGGAACTCCCTCCTTAATTCTTTGGAACGTCTCTCAGAGCTTTCTGAGAAGCTGCTTTCCAGGGCCATTGTCCTCAGTAACACCTCAAATAAAACATAATTCTCAATTTTTAGGTTGTGGGTTTTTTTTTTTTAAATTGACAAATCCTTAGACTGGAATTATACAATGGATGAAATCACTTTCAACCACAGAAAGTTTACAGTGCAATGAAGTTCATACTATCAATACCTTGGGGTTAAGTTTAGAAATAATCTATGTATTTGGTATTGAAAATGTCATTTGTCAGAGAATATGACATTTTAGATCATTTGATGGATGACCTTATTTGAATTTAAAATGCACAGTTGATTTTCAGACTAAACAATTTTAAGTGGAAAGGTGTGGTTTTGTCTACATATGTAAACCATGCGGGAATATTTAAGAAAACCTGAGATTTGTGATATTTAAATTTTTATGTACTAGCTGTCCAAGAATTTAAAACAATTACTTGAGCAGGTTTTACATGTTGAGGTCATAAACTGCCCAGTTAAGGATTTGAAGTGAATAAAAAGAAAATCAAGTGTATTGAATTTATCTGCAGTTATCAATGTGATTTATCAGGTTTAAGGACATGTTATTAACTGAGTTGAAATCAGGACCGGTTTCGAAGACGGCTTAACCTGCACAGCCGGGAGGGGGAGGGAGAGCACCACATCCGATTATCTGGAGTCACAGTCAATGCCTTTACCCCCTGAGTCTCTGGACGTTACACAGCAAGGTCAGCTGAGCAAGTCAACATCCTGAAACATCTCCATGGTGGGCAGTTCACAGCATCCGTTTATTCCCAAGAACTGACCATAGCAGGAAAATCTACAGAAGCCCAGGGGAGGGCATTCAGTGAGAGGAAACCTTCCATGGGGAGGGCCAGGAGGATGAATAAGAGTGGCTGGGGGGCCAGGACACAGAACCCTGGGCTGAGGGCTCTTGCCAGCCTTCAGAGAGGCCACAGAGCAGAGTCCACTCCGCAGCTGCACGTGGAGGGGGCAGGCCCAGCTTGGGGACCTTTTCTTAGCACTCGGTGTTGTCAACTGAAAAAAAAAACAAAAAAACACACAACCTGAAAGCTGAGAATTCCGTTTGATCTGTGGGATTTGCTGAGGACTTAAGCCCAGGAGGCGGCCTCTCAGAACCGCTCAGAGGACGGCTCCATCCAAAGCGGTAAGAGAGGAGCCAGGACATAGAGGAGTTTTTGAAGAAAAAATAAAAATAAAAAATAAAGCAAAAAACAGGTAGTCAAACATCGAAAGTGGACTGCTAACTAAAGGAAAAATGGACATCTCAAAATTAATGAATTTAGCGCTTTTCTGTGTATGGGAAGATGCAAGAGTCTGGGCCCGCTGAAATTATTCCTTCAAAAATGCACTTGAACTATCAGGGGCCAGGATCCTGGTTTCTTTGTCCTGACTCTCTCAAGGTACACAGGCTTCAGTGGCAGATGGTGGTATTTAGACAAACATCCTTTATTTACTCATATGACCGGAGATGTTTTTCATCCTTAGGGGAAAGACCAGGCTGAAAGAAGCAGGCTGCACAAGGTGACGGAGAGACGACATCTGAGAGCTCAGAATGCAGCAGCAAATGGCCAAAAGGCAGGGGCTACACGGAGCTGCACAGGCCGTGAGTGTCCTTGACCCTGTTCTGAGGCAGGACGTCGATGGGCTGAGAACAGTGGGGACTTGTCAGACTGAGGAAACTGGGCCGTGCTTCTCTTTGACACCTCAAGGAGCAAGTTAATGGCAGGAGCTGAGCTCTGCTGGCGTTATAAAAGATAAGATGACCTCATCCATCATTCCCGGGGTCAAGGAGATGTCCCCAGCTCCGCGTTCACAGAAAGACTCCCAGGGGTCAAAAAGGGAGGGGGCGCCAGGCCATAATAAGTCCTGATAACCGTCCCATAACCCTATACTCCGGAACCCATGTTGGCCAAAAACGTGCGTGCCTGTTGGGGAGGACCCTGGGTCCAGTCAGGTGTAAAAGATAAAACAAGGAAAGCAAAGACCCGGAAGAACTACCCTTAATAAAAGCAGTTTAAATCACCTCCCTGGAGCACTCTGTGTGCACTCCCACATGTTGTGCTATGTGTCTAATAATCCACTTTGTACCCATTTTTAGTCTTTGCCTCCTTAAAACATTCTTGTTTTCAGTGGGGTCAAGAATCAGGGCAATTCTGCTTTCAGCTCTAGCTGGTCTAAGGGCTAGGAGTCCCGGTTTTCACCCAGGCTGCCCAGGTTCAATTCCTGAGCAGGGAATTAAGATCTCACTTCAAGCCATCACTCACTGCTGTCTCTCTGAAATCAGAAATCAGATCTACTCAGGGACAATGACACAAGTTGTTGTTTTTTTTTAAAAAAAAAAAAAACAACCATGTCTAAGTAGAGAAGGCACATGAGCAGGGCCTGGGGGCTCACCCACTGCCCCCTCCAGGCTGTGAGCTGGTCCAGCCTAACTGTACCTTGTTCACCTTGGTATTCCCAGAGCCTAGCCCCCACGCGGCCTCAGGAAACGTTTGCTGAAGAAAGGTACAAACAGAGGTCACATTCCTGCTGTGGAATCACGAGGTTATTGCAAAGAAGCTAAGCAGCCTCGGTGCAGAGCGTTGCGGTCACCGTGCTCGTTTCTCGCTTCATCTTTAGGCACTTGTCTTGCCAGACACAAAAATAACCAAAGCCGCTTTGTATTTTGCAGCCTGCTTTTAATGTTGTAAGTCAGGAAGGTTTCACTTCTAATATTTTAACAAAACCTTTCCTGCGCTTTAAAATGGCAACATGATCTCCTGCCTGGAGCTCAGGGGCCTTGTTCCCAGCGTGTTTTCTCTCGGGCCTCTCTGCCCAGATCATGACGTGCCTTCCCGCCTTCCTTGGGCTCAGAGGATGTTCTTCGTTAGACAATTGAACATGCTCACTGCCCTGACCTCCCCTGTCACTTCTCCACACGGGACAATGGCCTCCACTCTCATCTGAGACGTGTCGTGACTCCATTAGTGACCGTGGTGTCCTGTCTTCCTGGGCTCCAGTCACCCATTTCCAATTGCATACTTGACATTTCTACTGTAACGGCCCACTGTCACTTCAAAGTCATCTCCAATTAAGCCCAAGTCCCTCCATCCCCACAAAGGAGCTTCCCCGCCTGACTTCTACTTCGGTTAATGGCTTCCGTAGCCTCCCAACTTCAAGTCCATGGTCATTTTGGACTTTGCCCGCTCTCTGGCCTCCCTCCACTCCCCACTGCAGATATGTCCTGTTAAGGAGTTTTTTCTTTAACTCTTCTCTAACATTCATCTGAATTTTCACTGCCTTGACCATTTTTTAGGTTCACACAACCTCTTCTCCTTCTAACAGAGCTCCCTGTCTCTATTTTCTCCCTCCTTTAATCTGACCCAACAGATTAATCTTCCCATAATAGCAGTAAAAGTAACAGTAGCCAACATTTATCAAGTACTTCCTAGATGCCAGGTTCTGTTAGAAGATCTTTACAGATTCAGTATTCACAGCTGTCTTCATTTTGTTATTTTTGACTTTACAGATGAGAAAACTTGAGGCACAAGAGGTTAACCAGCACACCCAGGAACACACAGCTAGGCGTGTGGAGCATTAGGGTGACATAAGGGTTCCCCCCTCCACTGTCTGCAGAATGTCACCCAAACTACGTCCCCACCTCACTCTTGAGACTCTTGACCTTCCCTTGGCTAAACATATCTGGCGCTTTCCCTCTGTGCTCTCCTAGACACGCTCCCTCCATTCTGTCTGCCCTCCTGACGCATCTCCCTGGCACGACTGCCTGGGCTGTCCTTCCACCGCACCTCTGAGGCCATTATAGCCCCCTGTGGTCCCTGCTGCCCCCGGACCCTGTCATTATTGTCAAGGTCACTGTCGAGCAATGCCAACACTATATTTTCTTTAGGGGTGATGTGCCAAGTGGGACGTTCTAGCATCACTGACTTGCTGGGGCCATTTTGGCACAGAAGACGCTTTGAGGTAGCAGGATCTGAACAGTCATAGCTAAATATAAGTGGGCTGTTTTTGCTTTTTATTGTATTGTATTTCGTTTTTAATAACCAAGAAATAGTGATAGACATCCTCAATCCTCACTCTTTCCCCGTTTCGCAGTCTCTCCCTGAGCCTGGCCTGTGCTCAGGGATGGAGTGGGAAGAGGGTGGGGAGGTGGGCGCTCTGTGGCACACATGACCTGATCTTATTTTTTTCCCTTGCTACTTTAACTTTTGCACTAGGATCTATACGCACATGGCACAAAATTCCAAAGGTACAAAGGATGTATCACGAGAAATAATTTTCCCTTACTACCTGGTCTCCAGCCACCCTATCCTCTCCCAAAGGCAGCCATTCAACCTTTTTTTTTTTTTTTTTTGGCCTTTCCTGCAGCATGCGGAAGTTTCCAGGCCAGGGTTCAAACCCATGCCACAGCAATGACAACTGCCAGATTCTTAACCTGCTGAGCCACCAGGGAACTCCTGGCAACCACTCATCTTTTCAGAGATATTCATTGCATGCTCAAGCATATCAATAAATATGCTTGATGTTTTTAAAGATGCCAGTTTAATCATTAGTTTTCTGACACTGTGATTATCAATACACAGATGTTAAAAAGTATTCTGGTACTGGGGCAATTAATAATCGGTATAGAATTTCAGCTTTAGAGATCTGCTGCACAAAATGTGAACATATTTAACGCCGCTGAACTGTACATTTAGACATGATAGAGATGGAAAATGGAACGTTAAGTGTTTTTTAACCACAATCTTAAAAAATGATCTCAATGTCAAAATGACAGCATTGACACATCAGCATTTCTCCTCCCAGCTCTTTGAAAGCAACCATGGGTCTCTGCACATCTGCCCGCCTCCTCCCCAATGCCCAGCGCTGGTCCCGTGTCCCCGCTCAGAGTAGACAATCAGTCTGCTCAGTGAAAACCATGGAGTAGAGCAAGGAAGTAAGAAGTGAAGGGGGAGGAGCGGGCGAAGCGAGGAGAAGGATGGAGGGATAAGCCCAGGCGAGAAACCCAGACCTGGAGGCAAGCGGAAGTGAAGCGGCACAGTGAAGTGCAGCCGCCGGCCGGGGGCGCCGCGCGGTCCACAAGCACGTGGACCAGCCAGGGCAGGGCGCCTGGGGAGAGGCCCCGCCTTCCTTTCTGCTGGGCTCTCTCTCGCCCAAACCTTGAGCTCCGTAGGAAAGGGGCCCCGCCGGGCCCACCTTCGCTGCAGTTTGTTCACTTTACAGGACAGGGCTCTGCTCAACCGTTCGCCAGATAATCACCATCCCTCTGAGAAAATTGCCCCTGCGATGACTCAGAAGGCGCCATGAAGCTCTGAATCACCACTGCCCTGCTCTGCAGCTTCTGCTTGCTTTTCCCTTCCAGAGACAATGCAGGATCTGTTTCTGTGCTCTTGACCCCATAGGACTGGCTACCGCTGCTGGCTACGCCGAAATCAGCAGTAACCTGATTGTCCCCAACTCATTGTTTACCTGAAACTGGCTGTCACTGATAAATGCTCTGCCTTGCTTGGCCTCTAACCAAGTTGAAAAAGAGAAGAAAATCTGATCAACAGGAGAACAAATCTGTACTTGGCTGAGACTGACGCTGTTTCTAAATGATAAGAAAGAAGTTCATGCCCCTTACTGAGACTCTGAAAAAGCTTTCTCGGTGTTTAAAAACTGTTTAAGAATTATTCTAAATGATGTCACTTTGAAAAGGCCCACAGGGAAGGCAAATGAAATGCTCCTTTAAAACATGAATTTTTTTCTTAAAAATGCCCAGCAATTTACATGCAAAAAGAAAAAAAAAAATCCAAACACAGACCTTTCACTCTTTCCCAAAATTAACTTAAAATGGATCAGAGACCTAAATGTGGAATACAAATTATAAACGCCTAGAAGATACCATAGGAGAAAACCTAAAAACCTTGGGTATGTGCTGACTTTTTACATACACTAGCAAAGGCACCATGCATGAAAGAATGAATTACCAAGCTGGAATTCATTAAAATTTAAAACTTCTGCTCTGGAAAAGAAACTAACAAGAAAGTAGAAGACAAGCCACAGATTGGGAGAAAATATTTGCAAAAGACACCATCTGATGGACTGTTCTTCAAGATATACAAAGAACTTTTAAAACTCAGCAATTAAAAGAAAAAAAAAAGAAACAATGAGAAGTAGGGCAAAAGAAATGAATAGACACCTCAGCAAAGAAGATATACAGAGGACAAATAAGTGTATGAGAAAATACTCAACATCACATGTCATCTAGGAACTGAAATTAAAACAAAGAGATACCACCACCCACATACTAGAATGGCCACGATCTGGAACACTGACAACCACAAATGCCAACAAGGAGGTGGAGTAACAGGAACGTTTATTCTTTGCTGGTGGGAACCGAACTGGTGCAGCCACCTTGGAAGACAATTACAATGCTTACCAAACAATGCATTCTCTTACCCTAAAATCCAGTGATCATCCTCTCCTGATATTTACCCAAAGAAGCTGAGAACTATGTCCACACAAAAACCTGCCCATGAATGTGTATAGCAGCTTTCCTCCTAATTGCCAAAACTTGGAAGCAATCAGCATGTCCTTCAGTAGGTGGTTCCTTCAGAAAAGAGAACGCTATCAGCACTACAATGAAATGAAAAGAGATGGATGAACCTTCAATTACTTAAATTACCAAGTGAAGGAGATTGGATTAAGATGGCGGAATAGAAGGACTGGAGCTCAACTTCTCTCCCAAATAACAGCAAAAATACAACCAAATGCCGAGCAACCTTCAACCAAATGGACTGTAAACTTCCAAAAAAGATACTCTGCTCCAGAAGACACAGCGGAGACCACATCAAGAGGTAGGAGGGGCGATTACGTGATAGAAGCAACCCCA
>PVHT021183556.1:10138859-10169558 GCA_004024745.2 Catagonus wagneri | reverse complement strand
ATTACCAACATTTATAGCAACATGGATGGACTTAGAAATTATCATGCAAAGTGAAACCAGTCAGACAATTAGACAGCAACACCCAATGATACCACTTACATGTGGAAACTAAAAAGACACAATGAACCTTCTTACAGAACAGACAATGACTCACAGACTTTGGAAAACCTTGGTTTTTCAAATAAGACAATCTGGGGGGTGGGGTTTGGGATACAAAATCTCTAAAATTGACTTGTGATGATTTATGCACACCTATAATTGAAATAAAATCCATTAAGAGAAAAAAAAAATAAATTACCAAGTGACAGAAGGCAATCTGAAAAGGCTCTATACTCTATGATTCCAACTATAGGACATTCTGAGAAAGGCAAAACTAAACAGGAAAAAGACCAGTGGTGGTCAGGAATTGGCGGGTGTGGAGGGATGAAGAGGTGGGGCACAGGGGGTTTTTAGGGCAGTGACACTGTTCCGTAAGACAGAGTAATGGTAGATACATGTCATTATACATTTATCCAAACCCACAGAATAGACAACACCAAGAGTGAAGCCTCATGCAAACAACAGACTCTAGGTGAAAACATTGTTCACCATGAGATTCATCGACTGTAACAAAGGAACCACTCGGGGGAGGGGTGTTGGGAGTAGGGGAGGCTGTATATGGGGCAGAGGGCATATGGGAAATCTCTGTACTTTCTGCTCAATTTTGTTATGAACCTAAAACTGCTCTAGAGATCTAAGTCTACTAAAAACCATAAAGAGGAAAGATTTTAAGAAAAATGAATATTCACGGTCACGTTAAATGAAGTATATCCCCACCGTAAAGGGCCACATGTGCCTCTCGGGGATCTCCACGCTCATTCTCCCCTGGACCTGTTGACATGTAGGTGTTCTGCCCTGAATTGTTAAGCCATACCATCAAGGCATGGCAGAGTAATATTTTTTTTAATTGGTTTCCTCCTATTTTCCCTTTTTTTCTTCCTCATTCTAATCGACTCCATTCTATGTCTCAGGATGTAAATTTTTACCACCATTTCCTTGGTTGAATTAACAAGTGGATTGGCTAGATCGTGAAAGACATTAGGGAAACAGAAGCTGGAACCAGAAGGAATTAGAAGCTGTGCATGAAGGCTCTGCGCAAGGCCCATCAGTTGCTCAAATCTCCATGGAGCCCCAGGGAACAGCGGTCAGAGCACTTGATGGGGTCAGAGAAGGATGATTCACATAGTCAAGGGCACTATTCACCCAGCGCAAGCGAAGAGAACAAGTGTGACCATTTAGAAAAAAAAAGAGAGAGAGAGAGATCTGACCAGCCCTTTGCACAGATGTATGCATGCATGTAACTAAAGCATGCAAAGAGTTAAATCATTTGTATATATGCATGCATCTCAGGTTAGACATAAATTATACACTCAAGAAGATATGCACTCATGGGCATATATATACATACATATATACATACACACACACACACACACTGAAAAGATCTTCTCCTGAGTATGTACCTTTAATCAAAATACAAAATATATCAAGTTTTCATCATTATCACATTAATATTAATGACCGGATTACAATGTAATATCAGCTAGTATATTTCTCAGATAACAAGTTGTGCACTAATACATAGCTTTTTATGGTTTGTTTTCTTAAAGCAGTCCATTATTTCCTCTAAAATTATAGAGTTCCACATCAATAATATCCTGATTTTTTTTAGCCTTCTGAATCTAAAAGTTAAGCTATAAATGCATTCATACTAATTTTCCTTTCTTTTAAAAAAGAGCTTTATTGAGATATAATTCACATACCATTCAATTCACTCATTTAAAGTGGACAATTGAATGGTTTTTAGCATATTCACAGAATGGGGCAAACATCACCACAATCACTTGTGCTTTTTTTTTCTTTTCTTTTTAGGGCCACACCTGTAGCTTATGGAAGTTCCCAGGCTGGGCCCTCACACCACAACCATAGCAACACTGAATCTGAGCCACACTTGTGACCTCCACCACGGCTTGTAGCAACGCTGGATCCTTAACCCACTGAGTGAGGCCAGAAATCCAACCCACCTCCTCATGGAGACTATGTTGGGTTCTTAACCTGCGGAGCCACAACAGGAACTCCCATAATCAACTTTGGAATGTTTTCATCATCACAAATAGAAACCTTGTACCCTCAGCTGTCACCTTCTTACACCCACATCCCCATCAGCCCTAAGCAATCACTAATCTACTTTCTGTCTCTATAGAATTGACTCTTCTGGACATTTCATATAAATGGAATCATATAATATATAGTCTTCCACTACTGGCTTCTTTCACTTAGCCTTACGTCCTGGAGGTGCACCATGTTGGAGCATGTCTCACTACTTCATTCATTTTTATGACTGAATCATGTTTAATTGGATGGATATACCCCATTTTGTTCATCGCCTCCTCTGTTGGTGGGCACATGGGTTGTTTCCATCTTTCGGCTACTGTACAGCTACCATGAACACTGATGAACAAGTATGTGTTTAGCTATCTGTTTTCAGTTCTTTGGGGTATACACCTAGGAGTGGAATCGCTGGATTATATGGTAATAGTATGTTGAGCTTTTTGAGGAACCGCCAGACCACTTTTCATGGTGGCTGTCCCATTTAAAATTCTCACCAGTGATGGGTTCCAATTTCCTCACATCCTCATCAATACCTATTAATTTCTGTCATGATGATGATGATGATGACCACGAGAGCCATTTAACTGGGTAGAAAATGGCGTCTTACTGTGGCTTTGATGGGCATTTCCCCAATGACTCATGATGGTGAGGAGCATCTTTTCATGTTCTTACTGGCCATTTGTCTGTCTCCTTCAGAAAAGGTCTATTCAAGTCCTCTGCTCCTTTTTAAATTGTCTTTTTGTTGTCAGACCATATTTCTTAGTGGTCCTTGTTTGTTGTTGTTGCTGTTGTTTGTTTTCATTTTAGGGCCACACCTACAGCGTATGGAAGTTCCCAGGCCAGGGACTGAACCCAAGCCCCAGCGGCAACCTATACTGCAGCTGTGGCAACACCAGGTCCTTCAAACCCCTGGGCTGGGCCAGGGATCAAGCCTGTGCCTCTGTAGCTACCAGTACCAGTGCAGTCAGATTCTTAACCCACTGCACCATAGCAGGAACTCATAGTGGTCCTTGTTTTTAGCCCATATGTGTTAGTGAGAAAGGCCCAGAGGTTAATTTCTTGTCCCTCACTGCTGTGACGGCAGTAAGATGGACAAGCCTATTTAGGGCTATGCTGTTGCCCTGCATTGCTCTGTTGTTCTCAGTTGCAAGTCTGTCATTCTTACATCATCTGGAGACTCCAAGTAGCCTGCCATTCACTACAGGCACCACTGTAAGACAGGTCTAGTCAGAGCATAATTATCACTTGAAGAGAGCTTGATGCAAGGAAGATTATGGCTAATTTCATGACATAAAGGATCTCATCCTCCCCTTTTAAGAAACTAAAATTTACAGAGGTTTAAATTTATACCTACCACAGAGGAAGTAGTCAGTAATCTTTTTATCATTTGCAACATAATCTTGATGTAAATTGTGAACTGCAGTGATGGAGGAGTTATATTTATATGAGGAAAAATCTGATTGATTCATTGCTAACCTCTAAGATGTCAGAGAAATATTCCATGATGAATGGAATTGAACTGTGGGGCCCACACCCACTCACCTGGCAGAAGCTGCTCCATTAACAAACATCACATTGTTCCTCAGAGCAGGTTAACGTGTGACCTGAATCAGAGGCACTGGGGTGCTGGTTAAGAAGCATATTCCCAGGTCCTGCTCCAGCCTGGAAATATATACTTTCTGCAGCTGGACCCAGCAACCTGAATCTCAGCATGTTTCCTAGGCAATTTTTATGCAGAACACAGTTTGACAAAATGAGGCCAGAGGGCCTTTATCAGCTTCTAAGGCAAATGGCACCTTTACTACACAGAAGGGGTGATCGCTTTAAAGTCCTTAGACTAAGCATAAATAGGCATGTTAAAAACCCCTCCTTCAATCTTACTGTATAGCATAAAGAACTATTTTCAAAGTCTTATGTTAAATCATAATGGGCAAGAATATATATATGTGGCTGAGCCACAACAGGAACTCCCTGGGAAAGAATATTCTAAAACAGTGTTTAGGAGTTCCCGTGTGGTGCAGTGGAAATGAATCCGACTAGTATCCTTGAGGATGTGGGTTCAATCCCTGCCCTCATTCAGTGGGTTGGGAATCTGGCGTTGCTGTGAGCTGTGGTGTAGGTCACAGATACAGCTCAGATCCCACGTTGCTGTGGCATAGGCCAGCAGCTGTAATTCCCATTTGACCCCTAGCCTAGGAACTTCTGTATGCCGTGGGTATGGGCCTAAAAAGCAAAACAAAACAAAACAAAAAACAAGTTTTCATATATATAGTGATATATACTGTATAATACACTGTATATATATATATATATATACACATATATATATAGTTAAATATATACATTTATATATAACTGAATGACTTTACTGTATAGACTTTAACACATTATAAATAAACTATATTTAAAAGAAAAAGATACATGCACTTCAATGTTTATAGCACAATAACAAAGACATGGAAGCAACCTAAATGTCCATTGACAGATGAATGAATAAAGATTACATAGAAATGGGAGATTGGATTAGATGGCAGAAAAGAAGAAATGGAGCTCAACTTCTCTCCCAAAAAACAACAAAACTACAACCAAATACCGAGCAACCTTTGACCAAATGGACTGTAAACTTCCAAAAAAGATAATCTGCTCCAGAATACAAAGAAGAGACCACATCAAGAGGTAGGAGGGGTGATTATGCAATAGAAACAACCCCATACCTCCTGGGTGGGAAGTCCAACAGACTGGAAAGTAACTGTATCACAGAAACTCAGCTACAGGACTGAGAGTTCTGAGCCCCACGTCAGATCCCCATGCCTGGGGATCTGGCAGAGGGAGAAAGAGTCCCTGGAGCATCTGGCATTGAAGACCAGTGGGGCTTGTGTGCAGGAGCTCCACAGGACTGGAGAAACAGAGACTCCATTCTTGAAAGGCACACACAGATTTTCACGTGCACTGGGTCCCAGGGCAAAGCAAAGTCTCCATAGGAATCTGGGTGGAGCCTGAATGCAATTCCTGGAGGATCTCCTGGGAAAATGGTGGTGACTGTGGCTTGCTGTGGGGGAAGGGCATTGGAGGTGAAGCTCTCAGGAGCATTCGTCACCCTCCATTTCTCTAGAGGTGTCCATTTCTGGGACAATATGGTCCCTCCCATCAGCACTGAGAAGCCCCAGGCCAAACAATAATCCAGGTGGGATCACAGCCCCACCCATCACTAAACAGGCTGCCTAAAGACCCCTCAGGCACACAGACAGCCTCTAATCTCATCCAGAGACAAAGCCCCACCCACCAGAGGGAGAGGAATCAACCCCACCTACCAGTGAGCAGGCATCAGTCCCTCCCATTGGGAAGCCTACAGCAAGCCCCATCCATACCAACTTTAGCCACAGGGGAGGCAAACACCAGAACTAAGAGAGGCTAAAACTCTGTTGTGTACAAAAAGTTCACCACACCAAAAACCTATAAAAATGAAAAGACAGAAAACTATAACTCAGATAAGGGAGAAAGAGAAAAGCCAGGAAAAACAGCTCAGTGATGAGAAGATTATCAGTTTCCCAGAAAGAGACTTTAGACTGTTGATGCTGAAGATGATACAAGGCATTGGAAATAAACTGGAGGCAAAGAGGATAATTTACAGGAAACACTGAGCAAAGAAATACAAGCTGTAAAAATTAAACAAGAAGAGATGCAAAATACAATAACTGAAATAAAAAATTCACTGGAAGCAGACAACAGTAGAATATAGGAGGCAGAAGAACGAATCAGCGAGGTGGAGGACAGATTAGTGGAAATCACTAATGTGGAAGAGAAAAGAGATAAAAGATTGAAAGGAAATGAGCTGAGTCTCAGAGAACTCTGGGACAATGTTAAACGCACCAACATCCGTATTATAGGGGTGCCAGAGGGAGAAGAGAGAGAGAAGGGGACAGAAAATATATTCGAAGAGATAATAGCCAAAAACTTTCCTAATATGGGAAAGGAACCACTCAGTCAAACCCAGGAAGCACAACGAGTACCATATAATATAAACCCAAGGAGGAACACCCCGAGACACATATTAATCAAAATGACCAAAATTAAAGACAAGGAGAAAATATTGAAAGCAGCTAGGGAAATGAAACAAACAACATACAAGGGAACCCCAATAAGGTTATCAGCAGATTTTTCAGCTGAAACTCTGCAGACAAGAAGGGAGTGGCATGATATACTTAATGTGATGAAAGGAAAAAACTTCCAACCAAGATTGCTTTACCCTGCAAGGCTCTCATTCAGATTTGAAGGAGAGATCAAAACCTTTACAGATAAGCAAAAGCTAAGAGATTTCTGCAACACTAAACCAGCTTTACAACAAAGGAACTTCTCTAGGCAGAAAAGAAAAGGCCACAACCAGAAACAAAAACACCACAAATGACAAGGCTCACCAGTAAAGGCATATATACAGTAAAGATACTAAATCATCCATGCACAACTATGCTACTGAAATCAGAAATCATGAGAAGAGAGCACAAATGCAGGTCACTGGAGATGCACGTGTAATTAAGAAACCAACAACTTCAAACAATCTCATTTGTTTTTAGACTCCTATATCAAAACTTCAGGGTAACTGCAAACCAAAAACCTACAACTGATACACAAACAAATAAGAAAAATCAACTCAAATACAACATTAAAGATAGTCATCTTGTGAGAGGAGACAACAAGAGAATAAGAGAAGAAAAAGAGCAACAAAAACCCCAAACAGTTTATACAATGGCAATAAGAACATACATATCAATAATTACCTTAAATGTTAATGGACGGAATGCCCCAACACAAAGACATAGACTAGCCCAATGGATACAAAAACAAGACCCATATATATGCTGTCTTCAAGAGACCCACTTCACTTCTAGGGACACATACAAATTGAAAATGAGAGGATGGAAGAAAATATTCCATGCAAACGGGAATCAAAAGAAAGCCGGAGTAGCAATACTCCTATCAAACAAAATAGACTTTAAAATGAAGAACATTTTAAGAGACAAGGAAGGGCACTACATAATGATCAAAGGATCAATCCAAGAAGAGGATATAACAATTTTAAATATCTATGCACCCAACATAGGATCACCACAATATATAAGGCAACTGCTAACAACCTTAAAAGGAGAAATCAACAATAACACCATCATAGTGGGGGACTTTAACACCCCACTTACAGCAATGGACAGGTCATCCAGACAGAAAATCAATAAGGAAACACAGGCCCTGAAGGAAGCATTAGATCAGATGGACTTAATAGATATTTATAGGACATTCCATCCAAAAGCAACAGAATACACATTGTTCTCAAGTGCACACGGAACATTCTCTAAGATTGATCACATTCTGGGCTACAAATCAAGCCTCAGTAACTCTAAGAAAATTGAAATCATATCAAGCATCTTCTCTGACCACAATGCTATACGACTGGAAATCAACAACAAGAAAAAATGGCAAAAAATACAAACACATGGAGACTAAACAACACGCTACTAAACAACCAATGGATCACTGAAGAAATCAAAGAGGAAATTAAAAAATACCTAGAAGCAAATGACAACAAAGATATGACACTCCAAAACCTCTGGGATGCAGCAAAAGCAGTTCTAAGAGGAAAGTAAATAGTAATAAAAGCCTACCTCAGGAAGCAAGAAAAAGCTCAAATAAACAACCTAACTTTACATCTAAAGCAGCTAGAGAGGGAAGAAGCCAGGTCATGGAAACAACCTAAATGCCCATCGACAGAGGCATGGATAGGGAAGATATGGTGCATACACACAATGGAATATTACTCAGCCATTGAAAGGAACTAAATAACAACATTTATAGCAACATGGATGGACCTAGAAATTATCATGTGAAGTGAAACGAGTCAGACAATTAGACAGCAACACCCAATGCTACTGCTTACATGTGGCAACTAAAGAGACACAATGAACTTCTTTGAAGGACAGACAATGACTCACAGATTTTGGAAAACCCTGGTTTTTCAAATAAGACAGTCTGGGTGGTGGGGGGATGCACTGTGGGTTTGGGACACAAAATACATCAAATTGACTTGTGATGATCTTTGTTCACCTATAATTGCAATAAAATTCATTGTTATAACAAAAAAAGAAAAAAAAAGATTGCATAGAAACAAATAAAATAATGTCATTTGGAACAATATGGTTGGACCTAGAGATTATCATACTAAGTGAAGTCAGACAAAGACAAATGTATGATATCACTTATACGTGGAATCTAAAAGAATGATACAAATGAACTTAGTTATAAAACAGAAACAGACTCACAGACATAGAAAACAAACTTGTGGTTACCAGAGGAGAAAGAGGAAGGAGGGAAATTTGGAAACTGGAATTAGCAGATATAAACTACTGCATATAAAATAGATGAATAATGAGGACCTACCATATTGCCCAGGGAACTATATTCAATATCTTAAAATAGCCTATAATGGAAAGACTCTGGAAACAGAATCACTTTTGCTGTATACCTGAAACATTGCAAATCAACTATATTATAGTAAAAAATTAATTTAAAAAATTGTTTTAAAAAAATCCCTTCTTCAAACAGATGCGCAAGGAGTTCCTGCTGTGGCAAAGTGGGTTAGATAAAGATCTGGTGGTGCCACGGCTGTGGTGTAGGTGGCAGCCACAGCTCAGATTCTATCTCTGGCCCTGGGAAATTCCATATGTCATGGTTTCAGCCAAAAAAGGAAAACAAAGCAAAACAAAACAAAAAGCAAATGCTCAAGACTTTTTAAAAAGTATTGTCAGCTTAGAATTATCATGATTATCTTATTTCTAGTTATTATAACAATATGCATTAACCTTGAAATACCACTTCCAATATTTCCAACACATACCTACTTAAGAGGACATGTTTCTTTCCCTGTCTCCCTCTTTCATGCTCTTGTTCAATAACATGGGAGAGGCTAAGCTAGTCCACTAATACAATGGAATATTATGGTACTTATTAAAGTTATATTTAAAGACAATGAAATAACAGACGGCTTTAATGTGATGCCAAGGAAAACAATATATACAGACTCTTGATGATTATGACTGTATTGTAGAAAATACAAATAAGTAGCTAGAAGTCAGTTCCCCAAAATATTAAAGTGACCCTCTCTATAGCTGGTTTGTTTTCTTCCTACTGTTCAATCTGTCCAGTTTCAAAGACTACATATTATTTTTATCATGCAAAAAATTAAGAAAAGGTGCAGAGTTCCCACTATGGCTCAGTGGGTAACAAACTTGACTATTTCCATGTGGGTGCAGGTTCAATCCCTGGCCCCGCTCAGTGGGTTAAGGCTCTGTCGTTGTTAGGAGCTGTGGTGCAGGTCATAGGTGTGGCTCGGATCTGGCATTGCTGTGGTGCAGGCCGGCAGCTGCTGCTCTGATTCTGCCCCTAGCCTGAGAACTTCCATATGCTGAGGGTGCGGCCCTGAAAGTGGGGTGGGGGGGGGCATTTTATCGCCATGAATAATTACCACTACTCAGTTCAGTTTCCCTAAACATTGGTTTAGCAGCAACTTTCCATCCCACCCGCAGCAGAGTTCCATCTAATCAAAAATGCAAGGAAGTCAAGTCCTCCAGAAACTTTAGACTTTAAAGAGTTTTTCTCTCTCGTCCTTCACTGGGCTGGTTTCCCCGTAGCAAAGTGCCAAGGGCCTTCACTCTAATTGTGGACTTTCACCCAGTTGCAGGAAATCATCTAGACAGGGTGTAATGCTTCCTGAAATGAAACTCAACAACTGAGCAAGGTGAAATTGATTCATCTGAAAGCACAGAGGTATGAAACCTAGTTCTGGGCCCGGAGCTGCTCTCAGGTACCTGGCTGATGTTGAGTAAATTACTTCTGCTCTCCCTCAGCTTCCATTTATCTGAAAATGAGGAGGTTTGGCTCAGTCTGGAAGGCCTCTCCAGCCTTAATCATCTGTGAATCCCCACTTAGAGAAGTCAACAGCCCAAGGAGCTCACCGTTTTGTAGAAAATATCCTCTGGTATGTCTGGCTGTGTGGGGGCCGGAGAGGGAAGCCAGGAGAACTGGTTGTCAAGCAATCATAAACGAAGGGCACAAAGATGCAGGGGTCTCGGCAGTGTTGTTTATAGCAGTGAAAATAGACAAAGTAATTTTCCAACAGTACAGGAAGAATATAATATTTGGTAGTCATTTAAAATTACCTAGATCTGGGTGAGGGGATAAATGAGGAGTTTGGGATTAACATATATACACTAGTACGTATAAAACAGATAACCAACAGGGACCTACTCTATGACACAGGGAACTCAATATCCTATAATAATCTACGTGGGAAAAGAATCTGAAAAAGAATGGATACAAGTATATATCTAACTGAACCTCTATGCTGCATACCTGAAACACACAAAACATTGTAAATCAACTATACTTCCATTAAAAAAAATTTTTTTTTTGGTATTTTTAGGGCTGCACCTCAAGGCATAAGGAAGTTCCCAGGCTAGGTGTCGGATCAGAGCTGTAGCCACCAGCCTATGCCACAGTCACAGCCATAGCAACACGGGATCCGAGTCTCGTCTGCGAACTGTACCACAGTTCACAGCAACAACAGATCCTTGACCCACTGAGTGAGGCCAGAGATCGAAGCTGTGTCCTCATGGATACTAATCAGATTCATTTCTGATGATCCACGATGGGAACTCCAAAAGTTTTTTAAAAATAAATAAATTGTCTAGATCTGTACCTACTGACATAGAAAGCTATTCATTATGTATTGAATGGAAAAGCTACTTATAGACTCTACCGTTTTGAAATGTGTGTATCTTCACACAACTCTTGAAAGGTTGATAGTGATTATTTTGTGGTGGCGATGAAATTGCTGGTAAGATTTTTTCATTTGGTTTATCTGTAATGTCTCATTTTATATACCAAACATGCCTTACTTGTGTAATTAAAACAAATACTCAGAGTAGATCTGTCTGTGTTCTCCAGAGAAACAGAACCAATAGAAGATACATATATATACACACACATATGCATGCATAAATGCACACACAGAAAACCAATAAGATAGACAAACATAAACATGGGATATATATAAACATATACACGTGTGTATAAAGAGATTTATTTTAAAGAACTGGCTTGTGTGAATGCGGGGCCTGGTTAAGTCTAAGATCTGTAGGGCAGGCTGGCAGGCGGGAGACTCGTGCAGGAGTTCATGCTGCAGTTTTGAGACAGAACTTCTTTGGAAAACCTCAGATTTTACTCTTAAAGCTTCCAACCAATCGGCTGAGGCCCACCCACATTGCGGGTCATCTCCTTTACTAAAAGTCAACTGCTTATGTATGTTCACCGCATCCACACCTCAATGAGTGTTTGATGAAATAGCTGGGTACTACAGCCCAGCCAAGGTAACAGCCAAAACTAACCAGCCGGTAGCAGAATTCTTTTCGAGTGATCGAGCAGCAAGATGGAGAAAATTTTTTTTTTCTTTTTAGGTCCACACCTGCAGAATATGGAAGTTTCCAGACTAGGGGTTGAATCGAAGCCTCATCTGCCAGCCTACACCACAGCCACAGCAACACTGGATTTGAACTGCGTCTGCGACCTACACCACAGCTCTCATGGCAAGGCTGGATCCTTAACCCACTGAGCAAGGTCAGGGATTGAACCCACACCCTCATGGATAATAGCTGGGTTTGTACCCTGTTCAACCACAACGGGAACAGGTGGAGACATTTTAAATCACTGGGATCTCAGTGGGCCTAGGCCCCACAGCCTGTCTTGATGAGGGGCTGTTTCTCCAAACAGAACCTGCAGGGGGGGCCCTTTCCAAGACCTGTGTGTGGGTGGCCGGGCAGCGTAGAAGCAGGGAGGCTCGGTCGGGGAGGAGGAGACAGGAGACCCAGAAGAAGGAAATGATCCCTCCCTGACGAGAGTATAAGGAAGCTTAACATCCCAGGCTGTGGACAAGTTTGGGTCAAGTTCTCCCAGACTTTCAAGGGGTGCAGGAACCCCCCACTGATACCTGGTTTTTTTTTACAAATCAAATTCAGAGCTAGATGGTTTTGCAGAGTCCCCTTTTCCCCATGTTGGTGGCCATCGAGTAGTGCCAACAAATGTAACATGCATGTCATATAGATGTCTCAGTCATTAGCAGTTGAAATTAACCAGCGGGATGATCCCGCCAGGAGGAGCAGGCAGGTGGCGGGGTCCTCAGGTATCAACGATCATCAGTCACACAGCTGACGATGCACGAGTGAGGAGAAAGATGTCCGACAAAGTGAAATCATAGGAGCACCAGTGATGACTGGAAAATACCGAGATATGGATAAACAAGGTCCTACCTTATAGCACAGGGAACTATATTCACTATCCTGGAATACATATAATGGAAAAGAGTATGGAAAAGAATGTATATATGTGTATAACTAAGTCACTTTGCTTACAGCAGAAATGAACACAACATTGTCAATCAACTCTACTTCAATTACAAAAATTTTTTTTAAACATAACAAGATAAAACCTTGCTGCTTCATTTGGGAAAATTACAAGGCAAAACTAGGCCATCTTTGTCTCTTGATACTTTTGGCTAATAGGAGGGAGAAAGAGGTTGTTTATTTTTCATTTCTCAGTTCCGGTGGATGAGAGGTCTCCACTCTCTACAGACCTGACTGCTCTGGCCAGTTTTCTCATTATCTCTATGCCTTTTCAGAAGCTCAGGGCGCTGGTTATTTTCTCTTTGCTTTCACTGTTTGTACAATGAGCGTGCATTACATTTATAATCAGGAAGAAAAAAACAATTGACATTTAAATTGTCTGGCAGGGTGAACAACAAAATCCTACTGTACATCAGAGGGGACTATATTCAATATCCCGAGATAAATCATACTGGAAACAATATGAAAATGACAGTATATATCTGTATAACTGATTTCCTTTGCTATACAGCAAGAGATTTAACACAACACTGTAAATCAACCACACTTGAATTTTCAAAAAAAAAAAAATTTTTTTTAACCTGGCAAAGGACTCCTGCTTTCAAGACGGTAATTTGAGGTAATTCTCTCTAAAGCAAAAACCCTTTGAAATGGTCCAATAAATCATACTATAAGGGGAGATATGAATAGCTGGGCTGGGAAATGAAAAGAGGACCATAAATGGACCAGAAGCTCGGAGAAGTTATTAGAAATGCTGAAGTAGCTGGGAGCAGGGAGACGTGTCAGGAGAGAATAAACTGACACTCTGTTCTGCAGGGTGATTTAGCAGTATGTTAATTATAAATGTGCACACCCATATCCACAGCCACCCAGCCCCCGGGGATTGATCCTATGGAAATAACAGGTCAAATGTGCAATGACAAATGTACAAAGATGTATGTTATGATGATAGCTGTAGTTGCACATGATGATAGCTGTAGTTGCACATCTTTATGTATCTCCAATATATACATTTTATATTTTTTAAATGTATTTAACTTCACTTCTGACCTTCACCTAGATATCCCCCATTCATGCGCTCACTCTGAAAGTTGAAACCAACTTAAAAAAAGCATTTCATTACCATTATTATGCAAATATTGTCCCATGCTGGGCTGCATAGTTTGTTAGAATTACATTAATTTCTCTATGGATTTAGTTTTACAACACCACCCCACTTGAAAGAGTATCTCTAACCTCAAGGAAAAATAAGATTTTCTACTTTCACACCCCATTAACTCCTTATAATTATGTCATATTTTATGTTGGCTTATATGTTATGTGGTTTTATCCCTTCTAATTTCTAATTTTCTTTCCTTTCTTTAATCATTTGCCTTTATAGTCTCAAAATTTTAGTGATATTCTCCATTCTGTGACCCCACCCCCACCGCAGGTCCTCTTCTCCTTCGTGGATTGGCACTTCCAATGTTCATCACACACCATCTCCTAGAACTTTCCTGCTTATTCTCCCAGAACATTCCCTGTTTTCCCCTTTCCTAGTTCACATCCCTGTTTTCCTGGAGAACATCCTCAAGTAATTTCCAAAGAAGGGTATATAAATAACATTAGAAATGAAAAAAGAAACACAACTCCCAATGCTGCAGAAATTTAAAGATAGCAACTACCCACAAAAATGAAAAGTCAGCCCACGGAATGGGAGAAAATATTTGCAAATGATGTGACCAACAAGGGGTTAATATCTAAAACACACAAAAAGCTCATACAACTCAGTATTGAAAAGGCCAACCAATCCAATCCCAAAACATGGCAGAAGACCTAAATAGACATTTCTCCAAAGATGACCTACAGATAGACAACAGGCACATGAGAAGATGCTAATTATTAGAGAAATGCAAATCAAAACCACAAGGAGATATTACCTCACACAGGTCAGAAGGGTCATCATGAAATGGCCTACAAATAAATGTTGGAGAGGGTATGGGAAAAAGAATCCCTCCTACACCATTGGTGGGAATGTAAACTGGTACACCCACTATGAAAAACAGTATGGAGTTTCTCTAAAATTAAAACTAGAACTGAATTGCCAGTTTGATCCAGAAATCTCACTCCTGGATATAGAAAAGATGAAAACTATAATTCCCAAAGATATATACACTCTGATATTCCTAGCAGTACTATTTGTGATAACCAAGACATGGAAACAATCCAAGTACCCATCAACATATGACTGTCATATATATATGACATCTTTATACACACACATACATACACAAGGTGGAATATTATTATGTATATATACACATACATACAATGGAATATTACTCAGCCATGAAAAAGAATGAAATATTGCCATTTTCAGCAATGAATGTGCCTACAGAATATTATACCTGAGCTAAATCAGAAAGAGACAAATACTTCTATCACTCATATGTGGAATCTAAAAACATAATAGAAGTGAATCTATACACCAAACAGAAATAGGCTCACAAACATAGAAAACAAATTTATGGTTACCAAAGGAGAAAGTGGGAGGAGGGGCAGAGGGATAAAGTAGGGGTAGAGGATTAACAGATATGAACTGCTATGCATAAAACATAGAAACAAGAATTTATTGTACAGTATATGGAACTACATTCAGTATCTTGTAACCTATATTGGAAAAGAATCTGAAAAAAAATATGCGTAACCAAATCACTTTACTGTATATCTGAAATTAACACAATATTGGAAATCAACTCTACTTTAATTTAAAAATATTGGACTTCAAGCCCCCTTCAAGGAGACTGAACTCAAAGCCTCTGGCCAAGACAAGAATTAACAGGCCCTGATCACACCACCTTGAGCAACATGTCCCACTCCTTCCTGCGCCCTTACCAGGAAAGGTATGTGGCCCACTCCTCACCCTTATAGGGGCATTATATGCCCCAACCAAACAGCAAGTACATCATAAGCCCCCTCCTTCCCAACCAATCAGCTGGGTAGCAGATATTTCCTGAGATGGCTTCTCCCCCTAGGCTGTAAAAACAGACAGGACCACAGGCCCGGGGTCAGCTCTCCCTCATCATCAGGCAGTCTGCCCACTGCACCAGTAGCATCTCTCATCTCAGTAAACTCTTCTTTCTCTTCACTTGAATCTGCTGGAAAATTCTTTTTCCACCACGTGCATAGACCATAACAATAACAAAAAAAAAAGATAATGGAGACTATATTGTGAGCAAATTTATTAAGTTTAAAAAGCTAGTTGAAATGGACCCACATTTTAAAAAGTGGAGCCTAATGAAATTGATAAGAAAACCAAATCACTCCATAACGAGCTAACGAACTGAATTCATAGTTTAAAATCTAGAATTCCCATCTTGGCTCAGTGATAACAAATCTGACTAGTATCCATGAGGATGTGGGTTCCATCCCTGACCTCGCTCAGTGGGTTAAAGGATTCAGCGTTGCCATGAGCTGTGGTATAGGTCGCAGATGTGGCTCGGATCTGGTATTGGTGTGGCTGTGGTGTAGGCCAGCAGCTGTAGCTCTGATTCAACCCCTAGCCTGGGAACTTCCATATGCCACAAGTGCATACCTAAAAAAAAAAAAAAAAAAGTTTAAAATCTTTCCATAAAAAGCACAAACAGCTTTAATGGAAAAATCTACCAGTCAGTTAAAGGTCAAATAAATATCAGTCTTACCCAAACATTTCCAAGAAAAAGAAAAAGAGTATTCCCAACTTATATCCTTTTGTAACTAGTATAACCTAGTCTGTCCTTAAATATCAAACACCAGAGAAGCAGTGTCTGAAAGAAAAAAGTAAAAATCCAATCACATTCACATAACACTGTGGTAGGGAATTCCCACCATGGCTCAGTGTGTTAAGAATTCAATGGCAGCATCTCTTATTGCTCTGGAGGTGGAGTTCCCTGGCCCAGCGCAGTGGGTTAAAGAATCTGACACTGCTGCAGCCACAGCATAGGTGGCAGCTGTGGTTACTATTCTATCCCTGGCCCAGGAACTGCCACATGTCACAGGTGCAGCCAAAATAATAATAATAATAATAATAGATTTTAGAAGCCAGATAGTCACCTGTGATAACTTGGAAGGCAGACCATGGACTTACTCAAAATTGCAGTTATAAGGAAAATGATGTTTCTATGCATCCCTGTTTTTTTTGTATTCTACACATAGAATGTGGAAGAGGTGAGCACAAACAACAAAGCCCACTTTGAGAACAGAGATGAAGAGGTAGCACAAATATTGGGGTTGAAAAGCTGAGCTAGGAACCCAAACCCCTAGGAGCTTTGCTGGTTTATCTAGGCTTTTTAACTAGGGACTGAGTCCAGTAGCAACCACCAGCTTAGGAGAGCTGCCATCCACTCAGCACCGTTACTACATGACCTCCAGCTGTCTCCCAGCAAGCAGAGAAAGCCTGGAGAATTAAGTCCAGGACTGAGGCAGGAGTAGGTGGGCTCCAGCATAGCCATTTACAGCTAGCCTCCTGTTTACATTTCCTGAGGCAGGAGATAGTGGGTTCTGAGTTAAATATTTACAACCAGTCACCTATGAAGACAGAAATAACAGGCGCAAAGCAAATAACTGTACTCCCCTGCTGTGAACTGCTAAACAATGGTAATTATAGGTTCAAAAGAAGGGGCTGAGCCCTGCTTGGACAAAAGAACAAGAGGTCACACACCTCCCCTATCCTCAAGGTCAGGGAGACCCCTCTGGGTTCAAAAGGGAGGGGGTGCCAGGCCATAATAAGTCTAGCTAACCTTCCCACCATGCTTTGCTTGGGAATCCATCTTGGCCACAAGATGTGCATGCAGGAGATTGGGAGAGGGTCCTGCGTCTGGTCAGGTGTGAAAGATAAAACAAGGTAATTGCCTAAAGCGAGATAGCGACCCGGGAGAACCATCCTGCATAAGTGATTTAAATCACCTCTCTGGCTTGCTCCTCATTGAAGGGGATGCCCTCAGCCTCACTCGTTTGCGTGTGTTATTACCGCTTTACTTCTGCCTTAGATGAATACGCTAAGTCTCTTGTGTTCTCTCCCACATGTTGTACTGTGTGTCTAACAATAAACTGTATACCTGTTTTTACAGTCTTTGCCTCCTTAAAACATTCTGGATTTCAACAGGGGGCAAGAATCAGGGTAATTCTGCTTCCAGCCTCTAGTTAGTCTAGTGACTAGGTTTCCTGGTTTTCAGGTTCAAGGTTTTGAACCAGGCTGCCCAGGTTCAATTCCTGAGCAGGGAATTAAGATCTCACTCCAAGCCATCACCCACTGCTGTCACTCCCAGATCAGAACCTCACTGTCCAATACAAGTGGCCAACACACGAAATGTGGATAGTCGGAATTTAGATGTACTTTCAGTGTAAAACACAAGACTTCACTCTCCATGGGGGACATATTTCATTAGCAGTTTTTTCATTCTGGTTACATGTTGAAATGACAGTTTTAGAATTGTTCTGCCACCACAAAGATTTCTAGCCTAGCTGCATCTGTAAAACACTTAAGACCTCCAAATTTGTATCTGCAAGGAATTCACACACACACACACACACACACACGTGGTTCTGTTTCTGGGCTCTCAGAACTTTAAGAAGGTAAAATGCCCCAATCATATACTACACTTGTGACAAATCATCTCTGATTTAAACTTAAAAGCATAGAAAACGCCAGAAGAAATTAAGAAGGCAGTAGAGAAAAACGGGCCACCCAGAACACATTGTTTTCACTAATCAAATTCAGAACAGACTTAACACTTTAAGACAATTCTCTAGTTTACAATGGAGAGAAGTTCACAGTTTTTAAACAAAAGGGACGTAAATATGCCTGCAGGAGAACAAGCAGGTAAAGAGGAAGGGCTTTCAGATTTGTACAAGCTGTGACCCCTTGGTACCCAGTGACTTCTAGAAAACATGTTGTTTGAAATACTACTTTCTGCTATGCATCGGCCTCTGGGCTGACGCTGCAGCCACTTATAAGAGCTCACATCTCATTTTCTTTAAGAAATACCTCCTTCCTGGAGCAGAGCTTCCGGAGGGCTGTCCTCGCAGGGTTCCGTGGAGCAGGACTGGAGGGAGGAATATTTCCACAGGTACGCAGTCAGCGGGTGGTCCTGTGCAGATGGGAGGGACCGCCCCAACGCACATGTCAGAGGCCAGGCAGCGGGGGCTCCCACCTAGACTCCTGCAGCCGCCTCCTGGCAAAGCCCAGCAGAAATGACCCGCTCCGTCATCATCAGCCAACAGGAAGTGCTATTTAGCCTGAGTGAAGGGCTTCACAAGGAAAGCCTGTGATCTGCTTTATAAGGAGCCGGAGTTCCTTTTCCTAAGCACATGGAATCGGAGCAAAGGATACTGAATGGAAACAGCTGCCATGTATTTTGAAAATTTTAATTAAATAATTTGCTTTTTCCCAGGGGGAAAAATAATGGTGGTGGTCCTCTTCTTGGTTGCTGCTATTTTCCCAGCTTTGTATTTTCCTGGCCCTCTGGCTGGCCAGCATCCAGGTGCTGGCTCTGTCCTGGGGCGCAGGTGAGGGCCCTTTGGGCTCGGCCAGCTGGAGGAAGCCCAGGTATCTTCCAGAGGAAAATGTTTTCTCAGAGTTCTCAGATGGCTGTTGCAAAGGTACGTCTTGCAATCATAATAAGTACCACGGAAGCTGGTTCAGCCATGACATTGGCTCCAAAAAAAGAAAATGTGTTGGGGGGTGGGGGCTCATATCAAAAGGATTAATCATATTTCTTTAACGTGCCATTAAAAGCAAGTACCTACTGGAGTTCTCTGGTGCCTCAGTGGGTTAAGGATCCGGCAACAGTCATTGCTGTGGCTCTGGTTACTGCTATGGCGCCAGTTCGATTCCTGGCCCAGGAAATTTCGCATGCCACAGGTGTGGGGGAAAAAAAAAAAGCTAGCACTTATTTGGTGTAGGGATCTTCCCACAGCAATGCAGCCAGGTGACCTTGTTCCTGGGCTAGGCCTCCAACGATGTTGATGCTGCTGTCCTTTCATACATCAGCCACTTGATTGTGCAGCCTCTTGCATCCTCAAACCTGCTGCTCTTCGGTGGAGATATTTTAGCATACTTGGAGTTGTTTTGGAAATGGTTTCAAAAATGCAACTTAGACATCTGATGAGCTTCAGCCAGTTTGGGTTATTGACTTTAGGCTGATAGCGTAAAAGTCTTTTTGGTTAACTTAGAACCAGAGTATGCCTGTGAGCTCACAGATCTTGAGTGCTGAAAAAACACTGGGATTGTCATGGAGTCAATTAGAAAACTGGTTATAATTTTTTTTATCCTTCCCTAGATTTTCAAAATTGAGATATAATTGACATGAAACACTAGAGTAGTTTCAGGTATACGATGAAATGATTCAATATTTGCATGTATTATGAAATGATAACAATAAGTCTATTTTCTGTCCATCACCATGCATAGTTACAAAAAATTATTTTCTTGTGATGAGAACTTTTAAGATTTACTGCCTCATCTACTTTCAAATATGCAATACAGTATCATTAACTATAGTCACTTACATTATATCCCCATGACTTATTTAATAACCAGAACTTTGTACGTTTTCCTGACCCTCTTCACCCATTTTACCGACTCCCACTTTTGACAACCACCAGTCTATTCTCTGTATCTATGAGCTTGGGGTGGTTTTTTGGGGGGAGGGGGTTGTTTCTTAGATTCCACATATAAGTGAGATCATATGGTATTTGTCCTCCCCTGTCTGATTTATTTCACTTAGGCTAATGCCCTCTAGGTTCATCCATGTTGTCACAAATGGCAAGATTTCACTCCTTTTTATGACTGAGTAGTATTCCACACACACACACATACCACATTGTCTTTATCCATTCAATGGACACTTCAGTTGGTTCCATATCTTGGCTATTGTAAATAATTCTGCAATGAACATTAGGGTGCATATGTATCTTTTCAAATTAGTGTTTTTTATTTTCTTTGTATAAATACCCAGAAATAGAATTACTGGATTATATGGGAGTTCTATTTTTAATTTTTTTGAGGAACCTCCATACTGCTTTCCATAATGGCTGTACCAGTTTACATTCCTACCAACAGTATATGAGGATTTTTTCTCCATATCCTTACCAACATTTTTTAATCTCTTCCCCCCTTTTTTTAGATAGCCATTCTGACAGATACAAGGTGATATCTCATTATGATTCTGATTTGCATTTCTCTAATGATTAACAATGTTAAGCATCTTTTCATGAATAATTTTTTAATTAAACTTTAATTTGGAAATAATTTTGATTTACAGGAATGTTGCAAAGATAGTTCAGAGTTCCTATATACCCTTTACCCAGTTCCCCCTAATATTAACTTCTTACATAACCGTGCTACATTTGTCAAAACTAATAAATTAATACTAGTACAATTCTATGAACTGAACTCCAGACTCTATGTGAATTTCACCAGTTTTTCCATTAATGTCCCTTTTCCATCCCAGGATCCAATCCAGGGTTCCACTTTGAATTTAGTCATTATGTCTCTTGAGTCTCCTCTACTCTGTGATAGCTTTTCAGTCTTCTTTTTCATGACCTCAAAGTTCAGGTAGAAGTCCCTCAAGTTGGGTTTGTCTGGCGTTTTCTAATTATTAGACTGGGGTTATGAGCTATTGGCAAGAATACCACAGAGATCGAGGGCGCTTCTCCTCATTTCATTTTGAGAAATACATATCAACATGTATCATCACTGGTGATGTTGACTGTGATGGTTTGGTTAGGTGGTGTCTGCCAGGTTTCTCTTCTATCAAGTTACTACTTTTTCCCTCTCCAGAGGCAATTTTTTGAAAATAAGTCACCACGTCCAGCCCACACTCAAAACGAGGGATGTTAAGTTCCACCCCCTGGAGAAGAAGAATCCACATGTATAATTTGGTATGCTCTTTCTCTCTCTCTTTTTCTTTTTTGGGACCCTTTAACCCACTGCACTGGGCTGGGGATTGAACCTGCTCCTCTGCAATGACCTGCTGCAGTCAGATTCTTAACCCACTGTGCCACAGTGTAAACTCCAAACAATTTAATTTTTAATAAAGTGTCAAGTTCATTCTTAAATCTCATGAGTTTTTTCTATGATAGTGATAATTGGCTTCTGCCTCCAATTCAGCTGCATGTTGGATTTTTGCCCTTAGCCATTTGAAGATCAAGCAAAATGAATTTCCAGTACATTGCAATAAAGTCCACTCTATCCAAGCACACATTCTCCTATGATGTTAATTTAAGGTGATGGGGAGTTCCCATTGGGGCACAGCGGAAACGAATCCAACTTGGAACCATGAGGTTGTGGGTTCGATCCCTGGCCTCACTCAGTGGGTTAAGGATCTGGCGTTGCCACGAACTGTGGAGTAGGTTGCAGATGTGGCTCAATAGCCTGGGAACCTCCATATGCTGCAGGTGCGGCCCTAAAAAAGCAAAAAAATAAAAATAAAGGAGATGGGACATTCATTTCCAAGTCAGTTGAACACTGTTGAGACACTGAAAGTGCCCACACCTCCAGAGTTCTAGCCTCTGCTTCCCCTGTGGTGCCCACAGACAGTGGGATTGATGGCACTGGGTTTTCTCTTTCTTCTGACCGGTGAGGTGCTTTGGCAAAGGCTGTCAGGTGGCAGAAACTGACTCTGGGCATTAGAGGCCCAGCCACACCAACAAAACTGAAGTCTAAGGAGTTCCCCATATGGCTCGGTGGGTTAAGGATCTGGAGCTGGACTGGTGTGGCTCTGTTTACAGCTTTGGCACAGGTTTGATCCCTGGCCCAGGAACATGCCACAAATGTAGCCAAAAAAAATAAAAAATAATACAAGCATAAATGGATCTTACTCACTGAGGGGAGAATGCTGCCAAAGGTACACTGGACGCTGGTTAGCCTGCTTTGGAAGTCCCTGAAATTGGGCGTTTCTCGGGGGACTCATATGTATAGTTGAGCAATTTCCCTTACATATTAAAACCTAGAATAAATGAGGTTTAGACACCAAAAGAATCTTCTGTGTCTCTTCCTTGATAAAGACAATAAAACTTGACTAAGATGAAGGAAATCACATGACTCACCATTTTGGCAGAATCGGAGGTGATGTTTTTGTTCTGTTTTGCTTTGTCTTTTGTCATTTTAGGGCTGCACCCGCGGCATGTGGAGGTTCCCAGGCTAGGGGTCTAATCTGAGCTGTAGCCATCAGCCTACGCCACAGCCATAGCCACACCAACGTGGGATCCGAGCCGTGTCTGCAACCTACACCACAGCTCAGGGCAACGCCGGATCCTTAACCCACTGAGCAAGGCCAGGGATCAAACCCGCAACCTCATGGTTCCTAGTCGGATTCGTTTCCACTGAGCCACAGTGGGAACTCCCGGAGGGGATGTTGTTAAGAAATATTTGTTTTTGTTTATTTTCCTGCCATTACTTTAACCTGTGAGCCTTTGCTTTACAGGCCAGAAAATTCCAAACTGCCATTGCCCCCGAAGGAAAGGAGTCATCAAGAAACTAAAGGAGAGAAAAGGTTTAGAAAACCTCAGTCAAGAGTCGCCTTGTGGCTCAGGAGGTTAAGGATGCAGCGTTGCCACTACTGCGGCTTGGGTCGCTGCAGTGGCTAGGGTGGATCCCTAGTCCAGGAACTCCTGCATGCCAGTGGGCATGACCAATTCTGCTTCCACTGAAATTTGTCCTCCCTGATGAAACAACCAAAACCTGGACAAAATACATGAAAAGTGGTTCTGGAAACAGCAGACATCGGACAGGGCTGGACTGCCATCCCTGAACCGGGAAACAGACAAAGCAAGCCCTATGATCCCCTCAGGTAAAGCCTTGAGTGGTTCCAAGACACCGCATAGGGAGGGGGACCAGGTGGGAGCCAGCAGATGGCCAGCACTGGAAAGACAGGTCTGAGAACCTAGAGAGACCGAGGAGGTTAGAGTCTGCACGACCTGAGGTGCAGAGGGCGAGAACCCTGGAGCCTTTCGGGGAGATGCCCGCAAGTATCCAGCAGAGCACCTACAGTCTCACAAGCGAGCGTGAACGCACGCACACACACGCACGAAAGCACGCACGCACGCACGAAAGCACGCATGCGTGGAAAGTGCCCAGGGACTGGGAAAGACCCGGTGAAAGGATTGGAGGGAAGAGGTTCCCTATGATTTTACTGAGCATCAGTGGGGCCTGGGATCAACAGCAAATTAGCCAGCAAAGCTTGATAGCAATAATTTCAGATGATAGGGTGCCTCCAATGTCGTAGGCATTTTTTTCTTGATCTTTTCCAACAAGCAATACCCAGTTTCATTAAAAGTTTGTATATGGATTGATATTTACATTCTCATTAATACACATATATTTATTAAATTCTTCCATCTATATACCTTAGACATAATTTGTTTTTCTTTTTCTAGATTCTTAAGGTGGAAGTTTAGGCCACTGATTTTAAGCTTTTCTTTGTGTCTAATGAAAGCACTTAACACTTTCATTTTCTCTTAGATAGTTCTTTAGCTCCAGCCCTCAAATTTTAACACGTTGTGTTTACATTCTCCTTCAGTTCCAAATATTCTAATTTTCATTGTGACTTCTCTTTTGACCCATGGATTATTTAGGGTTTTTTTTTTTCTAGCTCTTTGGTGATAGTCTGCATATATTTTTGTGGTTGCATTCTCAAAATTTTTTTTAGCAGCACCCACAGCACAGAAGTTCCTGGCGTCAGGGATCAAATCCAAGCCACTGCAGTGACAATTCCAGGACCTTAACCCACTATGCCACCAGGGAACTCCTAAACTAGTTATTTTGTTATCAGAAAATATGTTTATTTCAATTCTTTTGCATTGAAACTTTTTCATAGCCCAGAATATAGTCTATCTTGGTGAATGTTCCTTATACATTTGAAAAGCAGTACCCATTTTTAATCAAAATTTTATATAGGGCTTGTCCCCAAAGGAAGAATACATGGCCTAGGGACCAAGGGGTGGCATCACTTACCATCACATTCAGCAACCCACATGGGGAATTTGTCCTTCCTGTTCAGGGCTCTGCAACATCTGGTTCCCAAAAGGAGGACATCTCTTCTCAGGGAAACAGCAGGGCTCCCATGGAATTTGGGGCTGTGACTGCCACGTGTGCACTTCAGCTCCTGGAACCAGGAGACCACTGGGAAAGATGGGGAGGCCCCAGCCTGGCAGGGCTAATTGACACTGATCAACAAAAGGGCAGTAGAGGAGTTCCCACTGTAGCTCAGCGGGTTAGGAACCTGACTAGTATCCATGAGGATGAAGGTTTGATCCCTGGCCTTGCTCAGCGAGTTAAAGGATCTGGCATTGCCATGAGCTGTGGTGTAGGCTGCAAACATAGCTCAGATCTGGCATTGCTGTGCTGTGGCTGTAGCTGGCAGCTGTAGCTCCAGTTCAACCTCTAGCCCAGGAATTTCCATGTGCCGCCACTGGCACATAATAAAGGGGGGTGGGGAGGATCCACTTCAGCACCTCTCCTTTGTCCGATGTGGACACAAAATGATCAAATGCAGGCACTCCAGCCCAAATTGGGCATGGTGACCAGGGCTCAGACACCCTCAGAGGCAAGAGTCTGTATTATGCCATCAGGACCAGCAAAAGTGCTAGCCAAGGTGGAAGGGAAATGGAGAAGAGGCGGACAATGAGTGTCAGTGTGGCCCCAAGGCCAGCTCAGAGGTGGTGGTTGTGTTTCAGCCCACAGACCTTCCCCTTGTAAATGTCCCCCAGGAGGACAAGTGCACTGGCGTCCTGGAGTAGCCGCTCCTGGAACACAGACAGAGAAGCAGATCCAAGCAGCGTGACAGACTGTAGTGGATACTGTAATGTCACCAGGGCTGCAGGTACTGGGGGACTCTTGGCAGACAGCATTCAGCCTCTTAAGAGGTTGCCTCAACTGCAGAGAGCTGCCTTGCCTGAGCTCTCATCATATCCTAGGGCAGCCCCCAAACAGTGACGGATCAAAGAGAGCGAGTAAACACCTGGCTGCCTAGGCCCAACTTGGGACAACTCGGAAGGCTTACCCTAGCTTCGGAGCAGCCCACAGAGTTAGCCAAAGCTGTCTTAGGGGCTGCATCACAACTGGACAGCTTCCTCTCTCCACTCCTGCTCCTGTCCCTCCCCTCAAAGGTACTGATCCCAAGGGTACTCATTAGCAAACATCCTGCATCCCAAGGTTTGCTCCCCCAGAGTGCAATCTGTAGCACCAAGATTGCACAAGATTGTAAGTAGAGATGCTGGTTTTCAGTGCGGGTAGGGAAGGTTCAAAGGTAAGTTCATAACCATTACATTCTATGGCTTGCCTGAGCCTGAAACTGGAAATCAGTCCTATAGAGAGGAAGGGGAGTAGGGGAATTCTTAACTAACTTAAATTTTAACATAACTTTTAATTTTAACTTAAATTAAAAATCACCAGGAGTTCCCTGGTGGCTCAGTGGGTTAAGGACCTGGCATTGTCACTGCTGTGGCTTGAATCACTGCTGTGGCGAGGGTTCAGTCCCTAACCTGGGAACTATCCCATGCTGCCAGTGCAGCCAAAAATAAATAAATAAATAAAAGTACTGAGAAATCACTGAAGGGGTAGAGTTTTTTAGGAGTGGTTTGATTAAATTTTGATCAGGTAAATAAAACTTGAGATGGAAACAACGGAGAAGCAATTAAGGGTTTTCTCTTGGCACATCTGAGTTTTAGAAATCATACCCAATGCTAAAAATATTTAGCATCAGTGAGATTACACCATCGGAATTAGAGAAATAATCAGAATTATAGTGTTTATATAGTAACATGACCATTTCTGTGTTTTCCCAGAACTATCCAGTCTGTCAGCCCCCAGAAATGTTTCTGTGCCTGAAACATCAAGACACAGAGATAAAGAAAAAAATACCTATAAGTAATCCGATTTGAAGTCATTCTTGGTCCTCTAGGGTAGGCTAAAACAAGGACCCCAAATGATACCCATGTCAAATCTGGAACTTGTGAATGTGAACTTCTTTGTTTTTGTCTTTTTTTTTTTTTTTTGTCTTTTTACGGCCATGCATGTGGCATATGGAGGTTCCCAGGCTAGGGGCCGAATCGGAACCGTCACTGCCGGCCTACACTACAGCCACAGCAGCGCGGAATCCAAGCCACATCTGCGACCTACACCACAGCTCATGGCAACGCCGGATCCTTAACCCACTGAGCAAGGCCAGGGATCAAACCCACACCCTCATGGATGCTAGTCTGGTTCGTTAACCACTGAGCCATGGCAAGAACTCCTGTTTTTGTATTTTTAGGGCCACACTTGCAGCATATAAAGTTCCCAGGCTAGTGGTCAAATCAGAGCTGTAGCAGCCAGCCTATGCTACAGCCACAACACCACCAGATCCGAGTCGCATCTGCAAGCTACAACTTCAGCTCACGGCAACCGTGGATCCTTAACTCACTGAGCGAGGCCAGGGATGGAACCTGCATCCTCATGGATGCTAGTCAGATTCATTACTGCTGAGCCACAATGGGAACTCCTGAACCTATTTGGAAAAAAGGATTTTTGCAGATGTAACTAACGGTCTTGAAATGAGGATTATCGGGTGGCTCTTTAATTCAATGATGAATGGATTTAAGAGAAAGGCAGGAGGAGATCTGAGACAGCAGAGGGGAGAGAAGATGATGTGAGGATGAAGGCAGAGACTGGAGGGACGCACATGCAGCCCAGAAATGCTGGAGCAGCCACCCAAAGCTGGAAAGGCCCCCCAGGGGAACACTGTCCTGGTAGATTTCAGACTTCCTGCCTCCAGAACTGTGAGAGAATAAATTTCTGTTGTTTTACGCCACCAGGTTTGCCGTAGTTTTTTACAGTGGCTGCAAGGCATCAACACATCCTCCTGCCTTCAGCATCAGAAAGCATCCTTGACTTTGGCGAAATATACAGACTTACCAGCCAAAGAAACAGGTGGACCAGCACGGCTTCCCCCAGGGATTAGCGCTGTGAATACAATCACCATAAAAATCACCCACTGCTGAAGACAGCAGTATTGATTGATCCGCCTGTGGAGATGAATTACAGCTCCTTTCCTGAGAGAATGGGCCGGGGGGTGGGGGTGCATAGATTTTTATATCTCGATTCTATTTCAGTCATATCCACGCTCAAGGTTAAACAACCTAAAAACCCACAGACCGTCTTAGATCCAAAGCATTGATCTCACTGGCATTCTGATAATAAAATACAAAGTAAATCATTTCTATTCCATGACATGCAAATGACTAATGCCACACAGAACTCGCTTTGATCCCATTTTTCCCCAGCAGGAAAAGTGTTGATAAACTGGTGACAATGTCTGAGTAAGGAAGAGGACACTTCCCAAGAAAGCCAAGGAGTGAGACTGTTCTTTCACTTAGTGCGGCAGGAGATTGGTTTCACAATGCACCATGGGACAGTAACACTGTCGAGAGAGCCGACTGCTCCCTCTCCCAGGGGACCACACAGAAGGAGCAGCCTTATCTGTCCAGGTTCAGGATCTACTCAGGAGAGCCTCAGCAGCCCCAAAGCTCACCACCTTTTCTCTGGGGAGGGTGGGGGCAGATGGAAGTAAGAGCAAATTAATGAATAAAGGATTGTCTTTTCAAAGGCTTTCACGAGAACTCCCAAGTGATGGCCAACAGTTTAGCAAAGGCTTAAGAGTGAACAGGCGAAATCTCTCTGAACAATTCTGAGAGGCAGGTATTGTTGCCTTCCCTTTCCAGATGAGAAAAATGAGGCTCTAAGAGGTTAAGGGACTTGAGGTCACAGTAAGAGATAAACCTGGGGTTAGAATCTGCGTGTGTCTGACTCCAAAGCCAGACTCCTTGAACTCTACCCTGAGTCCCCAAGGTCAAATGTACACAGAAATAGAAGGTAGGTATACGGCCACTCCCTTGGGAGAGAAAACAGTAGACAAGTAATACTTTACCTCACGAAACACGAGGTAGGAGGCCAAATAAGATAATTTATTTGTACACATTAAGATCCGTATAATATATTCATGTTCACATATTGAGTTATTTCTATGTTTTAACCAGTAAGAACATGGGGCACAGAAAGATGAGAAAGGCACAACTGTCTCTGCCTTCAAGAAATGTGGGAGTTCCCGCTGTGGAGCAACAGGATTGGTGGTGTCTTAGGAGCGCTAGGACACAGGTTCGATCCCGGCCTCACTTAGTGGGTTAAGGATCCGCTGTTGCCGTGAGCTGTGGTGTAGATCACAGACACAGCTAGGATCCTGTGTTGCTGTGGCTGTGGTGAAGGCTGGCAGCTGCAGCTCTGATTCCACCCCTAGCCTGGGATCTTCCATATGCCGCAAGTACGGCCCTAAAAACCAAAAAAATCAAAAAACCAAGAACAAAAAAACAAATCAGGAGATTGAATCGGTAATCAAAATTTTCCCAAGAAAGAAAAGCCTAGGAACAAATGGCTTCACAGGTAAAATCTTCTGTGAATTCAAAGCAAAATGAATACCATTCCTTACTAAACTCTTCTAAAAATAGAAGAAAACTTTCAACTCATTCCATGAGGCCAACATCACTTTGATACCAAAAGCAGACAAAAATACCACAAGAAAGAAAACTATAGGTCAACATCCCTGATGAGCACAGATAGAAAAATCCTCAACAAAATACTAACAAAGCGAATTCAACAGTCTATTAAAAGAATCAGCAACAAGGATTTACTGTATAACCCAGAGAACATATTTAATATCTTGCAATAACCTATAAGAGAAAATAATCTGGAAAAAGGCTCGCGTGCCATGCCCAAGTGGGATTTATCCCCAGGATACAAAGATCATTCAATACACACAATCAATGTAAAACAGCACAGTAACAAAATGGAAGGAAAACAACCAAATGCAGGAAAGGAAGCAGAGAAACGGAGTCACTCAGGGACTGCTGGTGAAAACAGAAAATAACGCAGCTCCTCAAGACAAGATTTTGGCAGTTTCTTTAAAAAAAGAAAAGAAAAGAAAGAAAACTAAACAAGCAACTACCACATGACCCAACAATTACATTCCCAGGCATTTATCTCAGAGAAAGGAAATCTTGTGTTGCCACAACAACTTCTACACAAAGGTTTGTAGCAGCTTTCTTTGTGAGCCCCAAACCTCAAACTCAGATGTCTTTCAGCAGAGGAATGGTTAATCAACTGTGCTACCGGCACACCGTGGAATACTACTCAGCAATGAAAGGAATAAATGACTGATACAGACAACAACTTGGAGGAATCATCAGAGAACTGTGCTAAGTGAAGAAAACCAAATTCAAATGGTTATATATGGTATGATTCAATTTATATGGGATTCTATCTTTTTTTTTCTTTTCCTTTTTAGGGCCACACCTGTGGCATATGGAAGTTCCCAGACTAGGGGTCAAATTGGAGCTGCAGCTGCAACCTACACTGCAGCTTGCAACAACACTAGATCCTTAACCCACTGAGTGAGGGCAGGGATTGAACCCGCATCCTCATGGATACTAGTCAGGTTCATAACCCACTGAGCTACAACGGGAACTCCCTGGCATTTTTGAAATAACAAAATTATAGCACTGGAGATCAAATTATTGGGCGAGAGAGGTAGCTATAAAGGGCAACATGAGGGATCTATGTGGTGATGAAATGAAAATATTCTGTACCTTGACTGGATCAGTGTCAATATCCTGCTTGTTCTATTGCACCAGGTTTTATAAGAGCTGACCATTGGGGGAAACTGAGTAAAGCAGACACAGAAACTCTCTGTATTACTTGCAACTGCATGTGAATGTACAATTATCTCAAAGTAAGAACTAAAGCATAAAATTGTAGTGGGAACATAATACAAGATGATGTTCATAATAACTGCAATTATATAAAAATATGTCAAAGCCTATAAAGTACAGATAAAACTGAAAATAGCTAGCTGTATTTGGAATAGAATTATAGCAAAGTTTTCCCTACAAATTTAAAACTGGGAGTTCCCATTGTGGCCCAATGGGTTAAGAACGCAACACAGTCTCTGTGATGATGCAGGTTCAATCCCTGGCCTTGCTCAGTGGGTTAAGGATCCAGATGTGGTCTGGATCCTGCATTGCTATGGCTGTGGTGCAGGCCAGCAGCTGCAGCTCC
>PVHT021183556.1:10107552-10128352 GCA_004024745.2 Catagonus wagneri | reverse complement strand
TGTGTCTCCTGGACAGTTCACTTCTGAGTGACAGACAAGAGCCCAGGCTCGGGCCCTGGAAGGGGTCCCCCTTCCTGCAAGCAAACAGCCCACCCTTGTGGACCTTTTGCCTAACAAGGAAGACGGGCGTGAAACGGGCTCACGTGTGCTTAGTCGTACAGAGGAGAAAGGCGGGACGTTTGGAACATGAAATAGGCGGGAGGGGGTTGAGGTGAAGCAACGGCTTCTGGGAAGAAGTGAGGTTAAGTGAGGGGTAGGAATGATATAGACAAGGGAGGGTGGGAAAAGACTGGGCTTGGATTCCAGGCTGAAAAGACACAGAGGATGCCCTAAGGTCAGAGAGGGTATGGCACCTCCAAACTGGGGCCCCGACACCTCACGGCATCCCTGTAGCCGGCCGGTGGACAAGGCCAAACGCTAGGAGGGCCAGTCTCACTCCAGAACCCCAGCTTAGAGCGTGTTTACATTGAAACAAGGACAGGCTATATGGCACAGAGTGTGAAAATCTGGACATATTTTGAAGTCAATGTGAACCCTCAAAGAAATCCTGGCTTGGAACTAGCCCCTGTGACTCCCTGTTCACCCCTGTCCCAGTCATCGGAGTCACACATCCTGCAGAATTCATTCAAACTGAGCCCTGAAAGCAAAGGTATGTGATTCAAGCACACCGACTTCAAAATGCCTATATTTCAAAGAACTAAATTATCGGCCATTTGCCCCATGGGTACGTGCTGGACACAGCTCTCAGGTTGAATGTCCTTTAGCATTTCCTGGGGTTAAAGGCCTGTATGCCATGTGGAAGTCTGAAATGCCCACCTGGCAGTTCCTTTCTTTTCTTTCCTAAAGGAATTTGCAGCCCGCACTGGGATTCTTGAGCCTGGCTGGACCAAAAGAAGAGCAGTCCATAAAAGTGATGTGCTTATAGCAGAAGCAGCGGAAAGCAGCAGTGATTAAATTTAAAAGTCAGTTTTAATTCTGAGAACATGGGCCTCAAAGCCCATCTGATGTCAGACTGAGCTATTAGCTTAAAAATTTAATCAGAGATAGTAGGGACTCGTCCGTGATGGAAGAAGTTCCCCAAATCCCTTCCCCCACCTCAGCCCCATGAGCCTGATGAAAATGCTAATCAGATCTACTCACTCCTCTGCTGAAACCTTTCCGTGGCACTTTCAAGAGAACTCACACTTCTCATCCTGATTTCAAGGCCTGATGCCTTCTTCCCCAGCTCACTGTGCTCCAGGGATACCTATCTCTCAGCTCTTTTTTTTTTTTTTTTAAGTTTTTAGGGCCACACCCACAGCATATGGAGGTTCCCAGGCTAGGGTTCGAATCAGAGCTGTAGCTGCTGGCCTACACCACAGCCACAGCAACGCAGGATCTGAGCCGTGTCTGCAACCTATATCACAGCTCACCACAACGCCAGATCCCTAATCCACTGAGAAAGGCCAGGGATCGAACACTCATCCTCATGGATACTAGTTGGGATCGTCAACCGCTGAGCCGTGAAGGGAACTCCCCTCTCTCAGCTCTTGCACCACACCAAACTCCTTCCAACTCTGAGCACCTGTGCAGGCTGTTCCTCTGCCTGCAACATGCTTCCCCAGCTGCTATGCCTCCCCCATCTCAGCCTAAAGGCCTTACCTGACCACTGCATCTCAGCTGCATCGCCCTGTGTTAGTCCCCATCTCCACACCACTTACCGCTTTCAGAGCACGAAAGACAACATTTTGTTTGTTTGCTTGTGACCTGTCTCCCCCACTAAGATGCCCGCTCATCCAGAAGTCCTTGTCTGCCTTATTCACTGCTGACTTCCACTTGGGGGGCATTTGTCTGTGGGTCCTCACATTTCTGCCTGTCTTGTGAGGGAGGCGTGGGTAGCTCTTGGTTCCCTGACCATGCTTTCAAAGATGTTTGGCATATGGAAGTTCCCAAGCTAGTAGCTGAATCAGAGCTGCAGCTGGTGACCACAGCCACAGCTACAGCAACACGGGATCTGAACCTCATCTTTGACCTACACTGCAGCTCATAGCAATGTCTGATCCTTAACCCACTAGCAAAGCCAGAGATCAAACCCAAGTCCTCATGGATACTAGTTGGGTTCATTACTGCTGAGCCACAATGGGAACTCTGGAAATGTGAACACAGACACTCACGGAGGGACTCACGGTGGGGGGAAGACCTTCGAATGGTGATGGACACAGAGACTGGATAACGGGTCTACAAGCCACGGAAAGCTAAGGCTCGCCAGCAACCACGGAAACTAGAGGAAGCAACGAAGGACACTCCTCTGCAGGTTTCAGAGGGAGCGTGGCCTTGCTCACACCTTTGTTTTGAATTTCTAGCCTCCAGCCCTATGGGAAAATTAATGTTTCAAGTCACCCAATTTGTGGTACTTTGGAGGCAGCCCTAGGGGACTAAGACACATAAAACAATATGTTTTACATATATATATAATATAGATCATATATTCACATGGTATATATTATCTATATTATGTATAACGTATACGTATAAACACATATGATTCCAGCAGAAATTGACAGACCATTGTAAATCAACTATATTTTAATGAAAAAAATTTTTAAATAAACATATATATCACTTTTTGGCCTTCTGGCTAAGATCAAGTGTAAAAATAATATCTAGGACACTGTATGTGTAAACAATACAAACACCTGGGGAAAGTTTAAGCATTACCGAAATGTGTAAAAAAAAAAATTTCTCTCTTCCTTCTTAATCCCCAGGCCCAAAAGTAACTACTCTTAATAGTACCCTTCTGAGGAGTTCCCATCTTGACATAGCAGAAACGAATCCGACTGGGAACCATAAGGTTGTGGGTTCAATTCTTGGCCTCGCTCAGTGGGTTAAGAATCTCGTGTTGCCAAGAGCTGTGGTGTAGGTCACAGATGCAGCTCAGATCTGGCATTGTTGTGGCTGTGGCGTAAGCTGGCAGCTGTTGCTCCAATTTGACCCCTAGCCTGGGAACCTCCATTTACCAGGGGTGTGGCCCTAAAAAGCAAAAAAAAAAAAAAAAATCATAATAATAATAATACCCTTCTGATACATTTTTCCGAAAGGTTTTATGCATGTGTCAGTATATGGTTGTATGTGTGGTAGGCAGAATAATGCCCCCCACCCCCCCACCCCCGAAATGCCCATGTCCTAAACTCCAGAACCTGGAACCATGTTACCTTACATGATAAGAGGGACTTTGCAGGTGTTATTAAATCAAGGATCCTGAGATGGGGAGATTGTCTTGGATTATCCAGATGGGCCCAATGGAATCACAAGTTTCCTTATAAGAGGGATGCAGGAAGGTCAGGGTTCGAGAGAGATTTGAAGATCTTACACTTTAAAAAGACAGAAGCGAAAGAATGCAGCCTCTAGAAACTGGAAACGAGAACACAGAACCTTTTCCTAGAGACCCCCAAAAGAATGTAGCTCTTCTTGGGTTTAGCCCAGGGAGACCCACTTCTGATTTCTGACCTCCAGAACCACAAGTGAAAAAGTTGTGTTCTTTCAAGCGATTAAATTTATGGTAATTTGTTACAGCAGCAACTGGAAACTGATACAAATGTGTGTGAATTACACTCTGAGAAAAATAAATCTTTTTGAGACTAGGAAAAGATGTTTATCTACAATCCCTCACCAGTCTGAGCAGGATGCAGCCTGGAGAAACAGAAGCATATTCCTTAAGAAAAGAACCAGAGATAATAGATGCAAACTATTGCCTTTGGAATGACTAAACAATGAGATCCTGCTGTATAGCCCTGGGAACTATATGTGGTCGCTTATGATGGAGAATGCTAATGTGAGAAAAAGAATGTACATATGTATGTGTGACAGGGTCACCTTGCTGTAAGTAGAAAATTGACAGAACACTGTAAACCAGCTATAACAGAAAAAATAAAAATCATTTTAGGAGTCCCCATTGTGGCTCAGCGGTTAGCGAACCCCACTGGCATCCATGAGGACTTGGGTTCGATCACTGACCTCGCTCAGTGTGTGGGGAGGTAAGGATCCCTATTGCCGTGAGCTGTGGTGTAGGTTGCAGACTCAGCTCGGATCCCATGTTGCTGTGGTGTAGGCAGGCGGCTACAACTCCAATTGGCCCCTAGGCTGGGAACCTCTGTATGCCGCCCTAAAAAAGAAAAAGACAAAAAGACCGAAAAAAAATCATTAAAAAAGAAGAAAGAACCAGAGAGAGAGAGCCCCCAGGAAGCCCCTGGCACTGGAGGACCTGGAGGGATGGATCTTGGGCTAGAAGCGGGCAGGCTGGAAGTGATGGGATGGGGTAAAAAGAATCAACAGCTGGGAGGGCGGAGACAGGAAGTGACTAAATGTAACTTTTTACAATTAAATTTCAGCATGCCGCAAATGTTACAACCCCCTCTTCTATCTTGCTGGGACAATTTGCCTGAGGTTTACATTATTTACCAATGTTCTGTGGCATGAGAGTTGATTTAGGAAAAGCAACAAAGTGCTAATCCAGTTTCAGCAAGTTTCAAAGTGCTAATCCAGTTTCAAAGCAAGCCTGCGCAGCTCAGCCAAGGCCGGAATGGGGTGGAGGGGTGGTTCGATGATGACTCTAGAACCAAGCCCAATGCATCTCTCAGCACGGGTCCAGCAGGGTGGAGACCCTCCTGGCGTGAGGAGGGTCTCAAGAGAAAACCCGGAGGAACAGGTCAGAGCAGCGTGACAGACAGAAAAGTCCCTGCGCACGATGAGAGTTTTTGGCTGGACAGGCAGACAGAAGCTGCATTGTGGCAACTCAGTAGGGTGAAAAAGCCTAAGAACCTCCTTTCTGAAGCCCCGGACTGGAGGGAAGCTTGTGTTTAATTAACTGTGCCCCCCATGGACGTCTTCTCTGGGAAATTGAATTCGCGGAGGGGATCCACGAAGATGCAACACACAGCGTCCCTGCCCGGCTCCCCATCCTGTCCACTGGGCGCCCCAAACTGAGCTGCTTTGGAGCCTGGGGACTCTGCAGAAAGGGCACAGCCAGGGGTGATAAAAGAAGCCCCTGAGAATGCGTTTCTAGTCCCTGGTGGATTAGAGATCATGACCACACCATTCTCAGATTCTCCCACCAAAAGGAGGTGTCTGTTACCCCCCCCCCATTTGAATCCGGGCTGGCCTCAATATTTATTTGTCTTGGGCAGCAGAATGTGGCAAAAGTGGACTTGAATAAGTTCTAGAACCCAAGAGGCCCGCAGCCCCCATTCTCTCATTTTTTATAACCACCCTGTAAAGAAATCCGGGCTGTCCAGCAGGAGAGATGCCACATGGACGGAGGGACTTGGAGCGGTGAGAGGTCAGTGGGCAGAGATGGGTCACAAGAAAGAGACCCGAGCCCCGCACCCACCCTCAGCTGACGGCCACCCCAGACTCCATCACCATTAGGTGATGAGCTCGGATTGGACCCACTGACACCACGTGGAGTGGAGGCCGGGCCTGGAGCTGCTGAGCTCCGCCCACGTTCCTGCCCCCCAGAGCCCTAAGCAAGGATATGGTTGTTCTGAGGCGCTTTGTTACAAGGCAATAGTTAACTGACCCTGGGTGACAGAACAAGGAGCTGAAAATACACCTCAAAAAGTCCTAGTCTTCAAAAGTAAACAGGAACTCAGACTATAACTGGGCCATCTGACCCTGCAGTTAACCCACCCCAAAAAAGCCAGATTTTAGCATGGTGGCTGTGTCGGCTTTGTCCATGAGACTGGGGGCGGGGAAAAGGCTCTTTATGCTCTGAGACCATTAAAAAAAAAAAAAATTCCAGATTTGACGCCAGAATTTTGGTGGTGTTGTTGATTTACAAGGTTGTGTTAGCTTCAGGGGTACAGCAAAGTGATTCAGTTCTATGTATATTCTTTTTCATATTCTTTTCCAATATAGGTTATTACAAGATATTGAATATAGTTCCCTGTGCTATACAGTAGGTCCTTGTTTATCCATTAACACCAAATTCTTAAAGGATAATCTTTTATTTCAAACAGGTTTTTTAAAATTTCACTTTCATTAAAGTACAGTCGATTTACAGTGTTGTGTCATTTTCTGCTGTACAGCGTAGTGACCCAGTCATACATGTGTATACATTCCCTAATGAGTAATCTTAAAGATGGGGGAAAGTGACTTACGGTGTTATAAGCTATATCATACAGAACGCTTCCTAGAATCCTTGTTAGAAGCTCTTTATCAGATGTGTTTCACCAACAACTGCCAAAAACCATTGTCTCTTTCCCTCTCTTCTCACACACATGCACCCCTGCACACAGGCACATCCAATTCCCTACCTCACCGCCACATCACTTTCTGCGCACTTCCCCCTTCATCGCTGGCTGTCGCCTCTGTGGCCAGGGTCCCTCACTGCCTTCCAAAGCCCCCAGGGAAGCATACCCTCATCTCCTTCTCTGCCTCCTTCTTCTTTGGGCAGCAGCCACATGGCATTCAAACCTGTTCATTCACCACATCATTCCCCGCTGAGCCACAATGGCCCCTGCCCCAAAGCAGCACCTTGTATTTGCTTTCTTTTCTTCAGATTCTCACAATTGAACGCCAAGCCATCCTTTCAATTCCAGCTCAAATACCTCAGTGCCCCTTATGCCCACCCTCCACATAAGGCACCAACTGGAATTAGCGTCTTTGTTGATGCCATAGTAACCTTCTATCTTGTCCTACGCAGGTCTGGCTAACTCACTAGTTTATAACCTGCTTAAGTCAACTGCTGTGTCTTATTAATCTTTGTAACCACAGGATCTAACTCAATACCATGCACATGGCAGGCATTCGATAGATATTAATCAAACTGAATATAATTTAAGCTAGGTCACCAATTCAGGTACAATTTTTAAAAATTAGCATTTGCTGAGATAAGCTGGGGACATTTGCATGCTGAGCCTGTCCAAACTAGAAGCAACATCAAATAATAAATTATTTAAAATACAAAAATTATTTTATAGCTCATACCAAAAAAAGAAATGGACTTTGGGAAGTGACAATAGAAGGGCTTTTTTTCCTTCTACTTTTCAGTGTTTCTCTAATTTTCTTAAATAAACGTGTGCTTATTCATAATAAAAATTAACCTCTAAATGAGTAAGTCAGGAAACAGAAATTATATTATTTGATTTGTCCACTGAATGCTTTTTTCAAAATTATATTAAGGCGGATGTATTGTTTCTTCATCCTGAAAGAATCACTCACCAGTTTCCTGACAATCTGCTAAATACTCTACCGAAGAAAGAAAATGATGTTTGGTCCAGCTCTCTGATGGACAGAAGCCAAGCATCTAAAAGCTGGTCAACTCAGATCCCAGCTGGCCAGCTTCACTGGTTCCAGCTGATCCTAGGGATTTAATATCAGTCCCAGATTTATAGGTGAAATTCTCCTGACACACCCCATCCATATGAATAATCAAGATGGCTCTGGTTATCTGAAATCTTTTTTTTTTTTTTGAACCAGAGCTGCAGCTGTCAGCTACACCACAGCCACAGCAACATCAGATCCAAGCCACATCTGCGACCTACACCACAGCTCATGGCAACACCGGATCCTTAACCCACTGAGCAAGGCCAGGGATGGAACCTGTGTCCTCATAGATGCTAGTAAATGGCAGGAACTCTGAAATCTTTTCAAAGTTAAACTTCAGGAAACACTTCTGTTCTTATTTGGGGAGTCTTTATCTTGATATTTTTCCTTAAGAGAGTCTGAAGCTGTATTTAAGTTAAGATCTCCACTCCTCCATCTACTATAAAAGTGCACCTAGTCTGCCCCTTTCAGCTCATCTCTAGGTACCCCTGGAACTCTGTTTTTCACTGTGGCTTATAGAGCATCTGTATCAGAATCACCTGGGTATTGGTTAAAATGCAGACTCCTACACCCATCTACTGATGCGGGGTTGAAAACAGGTCCCCCAAGTGATGTGCTGGTTTACACTGAGGGTCACTGCTTCAGAGCCAAAGAGCGCTCATTATACCTCCAATGCAGCACGCAGCTTTGTGCCCTCTGCCTAGAGCGTTCTCTTCCTCCTTTCCTGATCCCTGCTTGTTTTTCCCGACCTCGCTTAAATGTCACCTGCCCCATGAAGACTTCACTGCCCCTCTGATACGCACTGAATATTTGTGCCCCTCTCCCAAATTCATCTGTTGAAGTCCTAAAGCCAGCGTGACTATAATTTAGGGTTACGCGAGGTCATAAGGATGCGGTCCTAATCTGATATGATTGGTGTCCTCATAGGAAGAGACAAGAGAGCTCACCCCCTTCCTCTCTCGGGACAAAGAGCTGGTCACGGAAGCAATCTGGCGAGATGGCTGCTGCCTCCAAGCCAAGAGAAGGAGTCTCGGAATGAAATTTACCTTATCCCTGGACCTCGATCTTGAACTTTCCAATCTCCCGAACTGGGAGAAAACAAATTTCTGTTGTTTAAGTCATGCAATCTATAGTATGTTTCAGGCAGGGTAAATCATTTCTACACTTATCACTTTGTACCATCACTAGCTGGGTCCTTTCCTGGCCTCTGCTGGACAGGAACTTGGTGACGACAGGGATGTCCCCGTCACCCAGCACAGGGCCCTCAGAGCTGGCTGCAGGAGAGGAGAGGTGAGGGGAGGTTAAGCTAGGGTCAGGCCAGGAGGGTGTTAAGGACAGCCTAAGCACAATGTGCTCGCAAGATCATGAACTTTCAAGTCTAAAAGACTGTGTTTCAATCCTACACTCATCCTGACTGGCTCTAGGACCCAAGGAAGTCACTCAAGCCTCCATGAATCCCCATTTCCTCATTGAAAAATGAGGATGAGGCGCTCCCATTGTGACTCAGGGAGTTAAGAACCCCACTAGTACCCGTGAGCATGCGGGTTCCATCCCTGGCCTTGCTCAGTGGGTTGAGGCTCCTGCGTTGCTGCAGGCTGTGGTGCAGGTTGCAGATACAGCTCAGATCTGGCGTTGCTGTGGCTGTGACCTAAGCCTGCAGCTTCAGCTCTGAGTTGACCCCTAGCGTGGGAACCTCCATATGCTGCAGATGCAGCCCTTAAAAAAGGAAAAGAAGAGGAGAGGAGAGAACAGAACAGAACAGAAAAACGAGGATGGTACCACCTACTTTCCTAGGTTGGCTGCCAGACAAAATGCAGGATAGCCAGTAAAATTTGAATTTCAGATAAGTTACAATTTTTTAGTATAAGTATAGTCTATGTAATGTTTGGGACATATCTTTACTATGAAAACTATTTATTATTTATCTGAAGTTCAAATATCACTGGGCATCCTGTTTTTTTTTGTTTGTTTGGTTGGTTTTTTCATTTTTGTTTTTTTGTGTGTTTGAAACCTAGGAACCTATCCAGGAGTATTGTGAAGACTAAAGAAAACATTATAAGTGGAGTTCCTGCTGTGGTACAGCGGAAACAAATCCGACTAGGAACCATGAGGTTGTGGGTTTGATCCCTGGCCTCGCTCAGTGGGTTAAGGATCCAGCGTTGCTGTGAACTGTGGTATAGGTCACAGACGTGGCTCAGATCCCGAGCTGCTGTGGCTGTGGTGTGAGCCAGCGGCTACGGCACCGATTAGATCCCTAGCCTGGGAACCTCCATATGCAGCTTCTGCTAGTGCGGGGGGAAAAAAAGAAGAAGAAAAGAAAACATTATAAGGTCTGGTCATCAGCATGCAAACAGTAGGTGCTCTGTGGTGGTACTTTAACATCAGAACACCATTAGCATTACTTTGAGTAAGAGGATGACAGAACCATCCATCTGAGAGGTTCTAAATTTAGCTCTGGCCAAAAACAATTATTTGAGATTTCTTAACACGCCTACAAGTGGAAAGTTGAAATTTAAAATAGATCACGTAAGTAGCTTTCAATTATAACTTCATCTTTTGCAGGTTCTGCCCCAGCAACTTCGTAATCTAGTGCTTTTTGAAGTGTCTCGAGTCTCTGCACATAATGAATGGGGATAATCATTCTTTCCCAAAATGCCCTGCCTTTGATGACACAGTGTCAGACATACAGCCTGACTCGAATAACAATTGACTAAATCATTGTTTCACTCAATTAACTTCCGGTCCCCCAGGGGAGCAGAGCCTGAGTTCTGAGCGTTGCTGGTCTCCTGACAAGCCCCCCTCCCCATAAACAGCCCTGATTTCAACCCCAGGCTTCGTTTGAAGAATGGAATACGTCTTTCTTTCATAGACGACTCCAGCAGCAAACAAAAAAATTTAACAAATTTGCAGAGAAATTGCAAAACAATTAAATTTAATTGTAAAACAATTAAAACAGGTGTATTTTTCTCTCCCATCACTAAAAACATGACGCACAGGCCCCACCAGCCAACTGTCCCCCAGTTATTTCTCCCCTCTTTCCTGGAAATGTGGTTGGACAGCTAGAAACAGGCTCTCCCCATCTCCCTAGCAGACGGGCATGCCCATGGACTTGTTCCAGCCCATGGGTTGTAGATGAAAGTGATGAATGTAAATTTCATGGACTTGCTGAGAATGATGGCACCTGCAAGTCTGGGCTTCCGGATGAGATCATGGTGCAGAGGCTACCCACCTGCCCTGGATGGAATTGTGAGAGAGGAATAAACCCCTATTTTTTTTTTAGGGCTGCACCCATGGCATGTGGAGGTTCCCTGGCTAGGGGTTGAACTGGAGCTATAGCTGCTGGCCTCTGTCACAGCCACAGCAACGCCAGATCCAAACCTCATCTGCGACCTTCACAACAGCTCACAGCAATGCCAGATCCTTAATCCACTGAGTGAGGCCAGGGATCAAACCTTTGTCCTCATGGATGCTAGTCAGATTCGTTTCCACTGCACCACAACGGGAACTCCAAAACCACTATGTTTTTCAAGCTACTAAATATTCCTTTTTTTTTGGTCTTTTTTTTTTTTTTTTTTGTCTTTTTATGGCCACACCCACTGCATACGGAGGTTCCCAGGCTAGGGGTTGAATCGGAGCTGCAGCCGCTGGCCTAGGCCACAGCCACAGCAACGCCAGATCTGACCCACATCTGCAACCCACACCACAGCACACGGCAATGCCAGATCGTTAACCCACTGAGTGAGGCCAGGGATCGAATCCGAAACCTCATGGTTCCTAGTCGGATTCGTTAACCACTGCGCCACGACAGGAACGCCTGAAGCTACTAAATATTCTTGAGTCGCTTTGTTCAATCAGCCTCTCATTTACTCTAACTATGATGAAATTATTCCATATAACTCATTTTCTGCACATCAGCCACAAGAGTGAAATCCAAATGTCATGATCAAACCCTATACACTCCCCCTGCATCTGCAAACATGATGCCCCTGCATTTTCTGCTTCTGCCTCCTTTCTGATTCTTCCTAAGTCTCACCTGCTGCTATGAGCTGAATGCCTGTGTCCTCCCCAGATGTATATGGTGAGGGTCTAGTCCCCAGTGTGGCTATGTTTGGAGGTGGGGCCTTTGAAGTAACTGGGTCTGGATGAGATCATGAGGGTAAAGCCCCGAGGATGGAATTGGTGCCCTTATAAGGGGATGAAGAGACCAGAGTGTTCTCTCTGCCAAGATAGCCCTCTTCAAGCCGGAAAGAGGGTCGTCACTAGAACCCTACCACATTGGCACCCAAATCTGGGACCGCTAGCCTCCAGAACTATGGGAAATAAATGTTTGTTGTTTAAACCATCCAGTCTATGGTTTTTGTTACAGCAGCCTAAGCAGACTAAGGCACCCAACCAACAGCTCTAAAGTAAGGGTCTCATACCCTACATATCTAGCCATGCTATTTATTTCCTTCTCAGTGTTGATCACACTGTAATTATCTTGTTGATTTATTCTTTTTTTTTCTTTTTTCTTTTTCTTTTTAGGGCCATACCACGGCATATGGAAGTTCCCAGGCTGAGGGTCTAATTGGAGCTGCAGCTGCTGGCCTACACCACAGCCACAGCAATGCCAGATCCAAGCTGCATCTCTGACCTGCACTGCAGCTTGCGGCAACGCTGGATGCTTAACCCACTGAGTGAAGCCAGGGATCAAACCTGTGTCCTCACAAACGCTATGTCAGGTCCTTAACCTGCTGAGCCACAGTGGGAACTCATTTATTCTTGTACCCACTTATTGGCTCTGTTCTGTCACTGTGTGGCCCCCCTGACAGCAGCAATGTTACCTCTTGTCCCCATTGTATCCCCAGCACCTAGAGCAATGCCTGAGACATAAACATGTACCTAAATAATGAATTACTGGTTGTTTATATAGAGATAACTAGGTAGACAGAGATATACACAAATATGTTCAGAGAACTGGGATGGCTCAACAAAAGACAGCTTTCCTTAAAGTAGAGACAGCAGGGAGTTCCCGTTGTGGCTCACTGGAAATGAATCCAACTGGTATCCATGAGGATGTGAGTTCGATATCTGGTCTCACTCAGTGGGTTAAGGATCTGGTGTTGGTGTGGCTGTGACGTAGGCTGGCAGCTGTAGCTCTGATTCAACCCCTAGCCTGGGAGCTTCCATATGCCATGAGTATGGCCCTAAAAAGCGCAAAAAAAAAAAAAAAAAGTAGAGATGGCAAGTCCAAACAGATGTCATCCCTAAAGAAGAGGTTTGTGATGGTTCATTTTAAATATTATTTCTAGGTGAGTCTGTGAAGGGGTTTCTGCATGAAATTGACATTTGAATCAATAGACAGTAAAGCAGATGGCCTTCCCCAAAATGGGCAGGGCACATTCAACCTGCTGGAAGCCTGAATGGAAAGGAAGGCAGAGGAAAGAAGAATTCCCAGTCTCTGCCTGATGGCATGAGCTGTCCCGCTCTTGGTTGGGACTCTTGGACTCATACCATCAGCCTGCCCCATTCTCAGGCCTTCACGTTCTGACTGGAACCAGCCCACCAGTTCTCCTGGGTCTCGAGCTTCTGACTGCATATCATGGGACTTCTCAGTTTCCGTCATCATGTGAGCCATTTTCTTACAATTAATCAGTCTCTCTCTCTTTCCTCCTTGGGGCCCCAGCAACATCTCTGTGAGACTCGTCTGCTAGTCTTACCTCAAAGATGAATGCAAGGCACTCGCAAAACAGAGGCCTGAGAGGAGCATGGCCTTGATCTTAGAATGGTGGGTGGGAGAAGACAACCCAGGCAGAGGTCTGGGCAGCAATACCATGAGCCACAATCAAGCATGAGCGGGAAGTGTCTCTGTACATGCAAGACCCCTACGACACTCTTTTGGGAGTCCCGGGAATCCCCAAAGGGAGAGGACTCCTGTAGGAGCTCTGCATGGGCGGGGTTAATGCTGATGAGGCCTCCTGGTGAGATTGTGGACGTCTGTGTGGGTGACACTGGTGATGCAAAATTTCAGCCACTTTAATACATCCCAGCAAAGATTACAGCATACAATCACAAAACATAAGACTGGCAATCTTTTGGAAGAAATAACGGGAGAGGAAATATTCACAGGGAATCTTCTAGAGTGTCATGATGGGAAATACATACATTCGTCTTTTCAGGGCTAATAAGCACATATATCAACTCCCTGTATAACATCCTTATTAACACCATGCTGGTGACAAACATTTTGAACAGTTGAGACCTCAAGGATCAAGACAAGCTTTAGTTAATATCATACTCCATTGTCAAAATACTTTTTGACGTCATTATCTTTGTATGCATTGAAAATTGTATATAGATATTACTGGGACCATCCATGTAATCCAAGAAATTTACATTTAATTTAATCCTCACACCAAACCTATTTGGCTTGTTGATCCCAATTGGGAGATGAAGTAACTGAGGTTCAAGTTGATGACTGTGTAGCCACATAGCTGGTAAGAACAGGATAGAGATTAACGACAACAACACACAACCTCAATGAAAAACTGGCAGAAGACTGAAATAGACATCTCTCCAAAGAAGAAGACATACAGATGGCCAATAGGCACATGAGAAGATGCTCAACATTGTTAATTATTAGAGAAAAGCAAGTCAAAGCCACAATGAGGTATTAGCTCACACATGTCAGAATGGCCATGATGAATAAGTCTACAAATAAAAGCTAGAGAAAGTGTGGAGAAAAGGGACAGCTCCTGCACTGTTGGTGGGAATGTACATTTGTGCAACCACTCTGGAGGACAGTATGGAGGTTCCTCAAAAAACTAAAAATAGAACTATCATATGATCCAGCAATCCCACTCCTGGGAACATACCCAGACAGAACTCTAACTCAAAAAATGTACACAGAGTTCCCATCATGGCTCAGCAGTTAACAAACCTGACTAGTATCCATGAGGATGCGGGTTCAATCCCTGGCCTTGCTCAGTGGGTTAAGGAGCTGGCGTTGCTGTGACCTGTAGTGTAGGTCGCAGACATGGTTCAGATTCAGCATTGTGACTGTGGTGTGAGCCAGCAGCTATAGCTCTGATTCAACCCCCAGCCTGGGAACCTCCATATGCCACGGGGTGTGGCCCTAAAAAGATTTAAACACACACACACACACACACACACACACACACACACACACACCTGTGTTCATAGCAGCACTATTCACAATAGCCAAGACATGGAAGCAACCTAAATGTCCATCAACAGATGAATGGATAAAGAAGACATGGTATAGGGAGTTCCTGTCGTGGTGCAGAGGAAACAAAACCAGCTAGTATCCATGGAATGTGGGTTTGATCCCTGGCGTCACTCAGTAGGTCAAGGATCTGGCTTTGCCATGAGCTGTGGTGTAGGTTGCAGATGCGGCTTGGATCCCACATTGCTGTGGCTGTAGTGTAGGCCAGCAGTTATGCTCCAATTCGACCCCTAGCCTGGGAAATCCATATGGCATAGGTGCAGCCCTAAAAGGCAAAAAAAAAAAAAAAAAAAGAGAGATGTGTATATACACAATGGAATATTACTCAGCCATTAAAAAGGATGAAATAATGCCATTTGCAGCAACACAGATGGACCTAGAGATTGTCATATTAAGTGAAGTAATTCAGACAGAGAAAGATAAATACCATAAGATATCACCTATATGTGTAGTCTAAAATACAACACAAATCAATGTATCCATGAAATGGAAACAGACTCACAGACATAGAGAACAGACTTGTGGTTGCCAAAGGGGAGAGGAGGTAGGGGAGGGGGGATGCTTGGGATTAGCAGATTAGCAAACTAGTATATATAGAATGGATAAACAATAGGTCTTACTATATATCACCTTCTAAGATATTCAATATCCTGTAATAAACCATAAAGGAAAAGAATAGATATATATAGTAATAAACCATAATGGAAAGAATACACACACAGATATATATACATATATATATACGTGTGTGTATATATACATATATATAAACAGAGATATGTATGTATATATATACATATATATAGGTCAATTTTCTATACAGCAGAAATTAACACATTATAAATCAATTATACTGCAATAAAATAATTTTTTAATAAAAGAATAAAGATTAAATCTAGGACCACCAAACTCCAAAGGTTTTTCCACTCCACCTCGCAGCTTCACTCAAGATCACCTAGTCCTACCTTCTAGTTCTGCAGATGAAAAAACTAAGATCCCTCAAAGCAGGTGACTCAGTCAGGGAACATGACCAGTGAGTGCCCAAGCTAGTTCTAAAGCGCAGATGCTCATCCTGTTCAGGCCAGCGTCCTCCAGCCAAAGACAGCAGGACCACAACCATAGTTGAACAGGTCGGCTTTACCATGCCTTGCAGTGAAGAAGGAACATACACCATAGGGAGCCATGGAGCGTCCCAGTAAGAGGATGAAGGAAAGCGGTAGTGATAGGATTTGGGTTTGTGTCAGGTGACTTGGGGGAAGGTGTATGTGAGCAAGTCTTTCCCTGTCAGGAAGGAGGGGTAATTCTATAACTGAGTATCTTAATAAATCTTATCTAGGAGAGGGAAGACTAGACTGAAAAAGAAAGATTTTTCTTGGGGAGCTGTTGATGATGCTCTCCAGCTCAGCTGAAAATGCAGGTACTCTGACCTGCAAGTTCAAATACATATATAAATGTTGGGGTTCCCTGGTGGCACAATGGGTTAAGGATCCAACACTGTCACTGCTGTGGCTCAAGTTCAGTCCCTGGTCAGGGAACTTCTGCATGCCGTGGGCACAGCCAAAAAATAAAATGAAGTAAAATAGGGAGGGACTGGGATGGATTAGAAATTAGGGGTTAGTAGAGGCAAACTACTGCATTTGGAGTGGGTAGGCAATGAGGTTCTGCTGTATAGCACAGGGAACTATATCAATCACTTGTGATGGAACATGATGGAGGATAATGTGATAAAAAGAATGTGTATATATATATATATATATGTATAATTAAGTCACTTTGCTGGGTCATTTTGCTGTACAGCAGAAATGGACAGGACACTGTAAATCAACTATAATAAAATTTTTTTAAAAATAAATAAAATGAAGTAAAATAAAACAAAATAAAATATATAAATATCTCCAAAGAAATTCTTACATATGAGCACAAAAGAACGTGTACAAGAATGTTGACTGAATGGAATAGAAACAAGCGCATGAAAGGGGACTAACCTAATGCCCACCTACAGGAGAATGGAAGAATAAATTTGGTTATATTCAGACACTACAACACCATATGGCATTTAAAAATGAAAGCACCAGAGTTGCATCAGATTTGAATAAATTCCAGAAACAATTTTGAGCAAAAGAACTAAGAGGCAGTAGGACATTTACAACAAGATAGCATTTGTATCACCTTTTTAAATGGTCAAAACAATGCTTTATCATTTCTGTGGATACATAGCATATGTGGCAAAGATATAAAAACGTGGGTGGAGATGAAAAAGGCTGAATCCGTGAGTGTGATCCCCTCTGGGGAGAGAGGGAGTGGGGGAAAGGATCTGAGAAGGGTACACAAGAGGCTGTCACTGTGTCTGCGATGTGTAACTTCTGTAATGTGTAATTTAAAGAATTTTTCGGCAAAGATGGCTTGATATTAAGATTTGATGAAGCTGGATAATGGGTATGTGGGATTTCATTATATTCTTCTTTAGTCATATCTCTACGTTTGAAACAATAAAGTTGCTCTTTGAGTGGGAAGAGGCAAGTTAATTTTTCTGAGTGGGGACAATAACTCAGGAGATCTAGGTTGGAAGCTACAAAACTTAGGCTGTTGGGAAGAGGGACAGTAAAAAGATCTAGAACATTTTCAGGATCGCCTCCAAGAAAACTTTTTTCTTTTTTTCTTCTTTTTTCTGCAGCCATGGCACGTGGAAGTTCTGAGGTCAGGGATCAAATCCACGCCAGAGCAGTAACCAGAGCCACAGAAGTGGCAACACCAGATCCTTAACCTTCTGAGCCATGAGGGGAACGCCCAAGAAAATCTTTCTCTACGACACAGCCACAGCAACGCCAGATCCGAACTGTGTGTGCGACCTGCACCACAGCTCACAGCAGCTCCAGATCCTTAACCCACTGAGCGAGGCCAGGGATCGACCCCGCAACCTCATGGTTCCTAGTCGGATTCGTTTCCGCTGCGCCACAACGGGGAATTCCTCTTTCTCTTTTTTTTGACAAAAGGAAACATCTGTGATCCTCAACTCAGTTCTGGACTCCTACAATGCCCTGTATATTCAGCTAACATTACATTTACTATAGGCACAGAAAATGATCTGTTTTCATTATTTGTAACATTATTCCGTCACTATATATTTGTAATATGTGCTTTTTTTTTTTCCCCAGAGGGAGATGATGATGCATAAAGATGGTTGTCTCAGAGTGGATGGTAACAGGTGATTTCCACTTTATTTTGCATTCTCTTTTTTTTTTTTCTGACTGCATCTGCAGCATGCAGAAGTTCCTGGGCCAGGGGTCGAACCTGCTCCACAGTAGTGACCCAGACCTCAGCAGCAACATCACCAGATCCTTAACTCACTGCACCACCAGGGAACTCCTTTTATGTACTTTTAATAACACCTATATGTGTGTCTGCCTCTCCCAGAAAGAAACTTCTTGAAGGCAATCAGTCACAACTCATCTAGATTATTTCCTTCTCCGAGCCTAGCCCTGCCCTAGCTCATGCTCACAGAGGAAGACTGGAATTTGCTGCACGAATGATGGGCCATTCAGAGGAAAAGCTGGGGCTGTGAGGAAGGAGGTGACATCGAGCAGGAGGGAGGGACCAAGAACCAGTGTCCTCACTAGGCTTTGCCGCCATGGGACTCAAATGAGCTCAAAGCTGGGGAAGGAGAAGAGTGACCCATCTAAGAGTATAAAATAAACAAGACAAAACAAAAACTGATGGCCCAGTGGGGCACCTGATTTTTCACAGAACCACAGAGCCTCATTACATGCGTAATCTTAAAGACACCTTGTTCTGTTGTTCACCTGGTGCCAAAGCCCTTCTAACAGCATCCCCAGCAAACTTCTAGCCGTTGAGGGCATCAGCCTCTTCTGGTGAAGCCATCCTAAGTCTGGATGGCTCTGTTGCAAATTCTCCCTTTTGCTATTGTAACATCTGACACCCTGTCTCCAGATTCTACTTCTTGGAGCTGCTAAGTGAAAGATAAGCACCTCTGGAGCCTTCATTCCAGTCTGAAATGGAACTTGCCCCGTCCCTGTAAATCCCTTTGCGAGCCTGTAGAAGATGGTCAAAGGACCCAGGGGCTAAGAATGAGGGGCGCCCGGCCTGAGGATGCATGCAGACGTCTGCAGGGGACACGGAAGGGGGCCTTCCACCCAAGGAGCTGAGGAAGGCTCCCGAGACCCTCTGTCCACCTTGACTTGGCCTTCCACTCCCACCAAAGCTCCAGGTCTGGTTTTGCCCAACTCCTGAGACCGAAGGAGAGATGATGAATAAAAGAGGGACAAAGTACAATTGAGCTTGTACCTGGTTCTCTGACAGTTATAACTCTTCGAGTTTCCAGGTCCTGTTCTAAGCGCTTCTACTTCATCCTCACTGAGGGGTAAGACGAGGGGGTCTGAAACAAGTGGCAGCGGGACACTTGGCAGCCCCAGGCTTGTTGGCAAGAAGGAGCAAACACCAAATCAAAGCCCCAGGAACCCAGCGTTGAGGGGAAAGCCACTTCCAGAGGGAGGCGATATCTGTCTACACTCAGGACAGTATGTGTGTGGGGCTGCATCTATGCTCTGTCCATGTGATGCATGGTGTGTGTGTGTGTGTTGTGTGTGTGTGTGTGCGTGTGTGTGTTTGAATAGAGTTTCGAGCTGCCTTAGACAGAGCTCTAATGGTAAAACCTAACTAGAGAAACATCGCCTTTGAATTGGCAGCTGAAGCTTCTGTGCCTTGAGCCACTAGTCTCTGTCACCACAGACAAAAAGGATTTGAGACCCCAATGAGAGGCAGGATCTTGTCCCTTACTAACTTGAACCCCACAGTCTGCTCACCGGAACCGCCTTAGGCCGCCTCTGTTTCATTCTTCAATGTCTTGGCCCCAGCCTTCTTCAGCCTGGCGGACTGATTAGGTTCCACAAGCCCACAGTAACTCAGCCCTCATCTCATAGTCCCAGTGTAGTGAGCAGGGGCCGGACGAGTGACCACACAGACCTCAGGAAAAGGTGAATCATTTTTTTTCTGCTGTTGTTTCTTTTCCTTCCTGATATCTGCAGTGACCCGCAACAGTGAAAGGTTACGCCTGCCTGAAATGAGAACGCTTCCCCCTGCAGAACTGCTCTCTGAGTTCCCAAGATACAGTCCTACCCGAGCAGCGAGGCCTTACAGCTCACCCTGCAACTCCTTCTTGCAGCTGATCCCTGAGTCACTCTCTCAACCACGGCCCAGCCTCAGCTCAATTCCTGAGCAGACTCGGCACAGCCAACAGCCATCCCTCACTCCGGGTGTCCTGTAGATGCAAGAAGCAGCCTGCTGTGTGCAGCAGAAAATAATGGTGATTCACTTTCGCTTTCTCCTGACATGCGCTACTCAAGACCAAATTTGTCCCAGCAGAAGCACGGGGAAGAAGTATTCCTTGGCTTGAGTGTGAGCAACCATTTCAACAAAGAGAGATTTCCAAGCTATTGAATCTGAAGAGTAGATGGGGGACCCATCCAAGAGGCATCAGATCACAGTCAGAGAAACACAAAGTAAGGAGAGAAAGGGAAGAAAGAGCCCACAGACACAAGTGAAAGGCAGAAAAGAGAGGAAACATCCAAGAAAATAAGAGAGATGAGGTCAGCGGGAGCAAAGGGCTTGGAGGAGAAATAAGGGGAGAAGACTGACAGTTACCTGAATCTATAGCAAGAAATAAAGAACATCGCTAAATGTAACTACCTAAGTAAATATATAGAAGAGTATAAAAGGGGTCACAAGGTACAAGCTTCCAGTTATAAAATAAATAAGTAATGGGGATGGAATTTTAAAAATAAAGTTTAAAAGATAACTAAAACCATCTTTGAAAAAATGAATATTAACACCTGAAAATCAGAAGACACCTCCCAGTGGGTCATGAATGATACAGAAAACCTAAGTAAGAGCATCATCAGAGCCTGGGAAGCACCTGGAAAAGTACAAGGCTGGTGGAATCAGGATAAATATAATCTCTGTGACACACTCAACTAAAGGTTTTTCAAGGTCTTTTGTAAGGAAGAATTCAAAATTAATAATACCTCTGCATTTAATATTATACATGAATTAACTCTACCTTAAAATATATTTAGATTATTTTCAATATTTTTGATTCAATTATTCTTATGTTTTTATTCCTTATGTTCATGATTTCATAAAATTTTAGGTTAAAGAGTCTTTAGGAGTTCCCATCGTGGCTCAGTGGTTAACGAATCCGACTAAGAACCATGAGGTAGCAGGTTCGATCCCTGGCCTTGCTCAGTGGGTTAAGGATCT
>PVHT021183556.1:10070496-10090911 GCA_004024745.2 Catagonus wagneri | reverse complement strand
AGCCCAGGCTCGGGCCCTGGAAGGGGTCCCCCTTCCTGCAACAGGTGAGGCAGAGTAAACAGGTTCAGGACTGGCTAATAATTTCAGCAGGGCCTGGGTCATAGGGGCTGTTTCCAGTTGTCTGCTATTAGTCCTGAAGATTTTAGTGCAAATGGATAGTGTCCTGGGAGTGTGAGAGCCCGATAAAGAAAGTAATTGAGTGTGTGGGCTTCTGACTGGTTGGTCTGCATAAAAAAGGCACTTCTGGTGATTTTCATTTACTCACTCTAGGAATTAGGTATCCTGGGAGGGGCCATTTCTCCAGGGTCAGCAGAACCCCAGATGTCAAAGGACCAGCACAAAGACGATAAAAGACACACTGAAGGTTGGGTGGCTGCTGTTGGCCAACAATTCTTCTCTGTAAGGAGAGCAGTGGGTGGACTGACACATCACAGAGCAACCTTTTTTCTTTGCAAAGCAATGAATGGCCTCCTTGCTTTACCCACAGCTGGGTGTATTCAGAGAAGGTCCCGGCACTTATTTTCTTTTCTTTCTTTTTTTTGTCTTTTTAGGGCTGCACTGGCAGCATATGGAGGTTCCCAGGCTAGGGATCTAATTGGAACTGTAGCCGCCAGCCCATGCCACAGCCACAGCAATGCAGGATCCGAGCCGCATCTGCGACTTATACCACAGCTCACAGCAACGCCGGATCCTTAACCCACTGAGCGAGGCCAAGGATCAAATCCGCAACCTCATGGTTCCTAGTCGGATTCGTTAACCACCGAGCCATGACGAGAACTCCCAACACTTATTTTCTAGCCTGTGACATCATTCATGAACTCATCAGCAACCAAGTGAAAAATCTCTTCTGCAGCATGGGCTTCCTAGGTGAAAAACAAGGCAAAAAGTCTCCAAGCACCTCTCCCTCGTGTATGTTGCCAACCTATTCCAAGAGCTATTTTACACTTTGTACATCAGTAGTTTCATCCAACTGTACCTGATGGTGATTGCTCCTTCCTATTGCCTGTGATGTCCAATAGCATCATTTTTTCACAGCATCATTTTTTTCAAATGAAGTTTTCAATAACTTGTTATGCTTTCCCACCAAGCGTATTTGTCATCATATTTGGCTGGTTTTATAAGCTTTCCTTCCATAGCATAAATATTTTTGCTATGAGGATTGCAATTCTGAATGATGCCTCTTTTCGATCTCTTTTCTGCCTTCAGTCACAAAATTAATCAGGTAGAGGTTTACTAAAGAGGCTTCTGTGCTTCATTTGCAAGAACTTTGATGGCCCTGTATCACTATTTGACGAGGTTTCAGACAACATATTAGGGGTAAGGGGGAAATAGATGACTTGTCCAACAAAATCAAATTTCTAATTTATTATCACACTTCTAATTCACACTCCCCTTTTGACAAATTTTGTGATTTCACTTGTTTCAGCCCATAGAGTCACATACTGCATTTGACTTGTAGTGTTTACATTATTGTCTCCACCTCTGTTTTGATGCTTCATTGAACCACTTCCAAGCCATCTATCTTTCTCTGTAAACTAGAGAAACGCTACCACGCATTTTAAGCTAGAAATATTCCCTTAAATGGTGCCTTCATGGTTTCCAGCTGGTTTTGCTATAAAATGTTCTCCTGTTCTCCATTTCACCAATTTTCTTGGCATTACAATAAAAAATTAACTGTGGGAGTTCCCATTGTGGCCCAGCGGTAACAAACCCGACTAGTATCCATGAGGACGGGGGTTCGATCCTCAGCCTTGCCCAGTGGGTTAAGGATCTGGTGTTGCCATGTGCCACAGTGTAGGTTGCAGATGCAGCTCAGATTCCATGTTGCTGTAGCTGTGGTGCAGGCCACCAGCTGCAGCTCCACTTCGACTGCTAGCCTGGGAACTATCATATGCTGCAGGTGTGGCCCTAAAAAGACAAAAAATAAAAATAAAAAAATAAATAATTAACTATGATGAATGCAAAATTCCATGAACAGGTACGATAACCCACAAATGACATGTAAGTAGGATGAGCTAGAAGAACTGAATTCCATTCACTGAAATGTTAGGGAGATGATATTGCAAAATTTAAGTACGTATGCAGTCTTTCTTATAACATGTATAAATCTTCTGAGAGGGTAATAATTTAGTGAGATTTCAGTTAAAATCATAACAGATTATAAATTTGTAAAACTCTCAATTTATATAAATGATATGTATTCATCTGATACACATGTGATATATATTCAAATGATACATGTGAGTAAAACGGTCCCACTGTGTTTTCTTTTGCAAATCGCTGTGAGTCACTTGAGAGCTGAGCAGGGATCACAGTAATCACAGGAGGTCTGGCTCCCCTTTAGGTCTTCTAGGTTTACTGAATCAATCAAGTCTGTTCCATTTTTTTCAGGTATTCTGTTTACTCTTTTATTGTTTTCACTTTTTAGGGCCGCACCTGAGGCATATGGAAGTTCTCAGGCTAGGGGCCAAATCGAGCTGCAACTGCCGGCCTAAGCCATAAGCAACAGCAATGCCAGATCTGACATGCATCCACGACCTATGCTGCGACTTGCGGCAACACCTGATCCTTAACTCACTGAGAAAGGCCAGGGGTTGAAACGACATCCTCATGGATATTAGTTGGGTTCTAAACCCACTGAGCCACAATGGGAACTCCAGTTTCTGTTTTGTAAATAAGTTCATTTGTGTCATTTTTTAATTCCACACATAAGTGATATCATATGGTGTTTGTCTTTCTCCATCTGACTTATTTCACTTAGTATGATAATCTCTTAAGTCCATCCATGTTGCTGCAAATAGCATGTTTCTTTTTTATGACTAATATTCCATTGTGTAAATGTACCACATCTTCTTCATCCATTCGTCTGTCAATGGACATTTAGGTTGTTTCCATGTCTTGGCTATTGTAAACTGTACTGCTATGAACACTGGGGTGCATGTATATATATATTTTTTGGCTTTGTAGGGCCACACCCACAGCACATGGAGGTTCCCGGGCTAGGGGTCAAATTGGAGCTACAGCTGCCGGCCTGCACCACAGCGACAGCAATGCCAGATCCAAGCCGCACTCAGACGCACATTTCCATCTGTGTACTCCGCTGGTGCTGCTATATCTCTCTTCCACGTTTTCTCTCACCTCAGGATTAGCTTGGGTGTCACTTCCTTCTAGAAGCTGTTGCTAATCGCTCAGGCTGGGCTGATTATGGTACCCCCACGGCACTTTACGTATTCCTCTCTCATGGTGTTTATCACATACAATGTTGAACTTCAGCTGTGTTGTCTCCTTCTAAGCTGTTAGCTGCTCAAGGTGGAGAACTTGATCCTATTCATTCGTGTATCGCCAGTGCCTAGCCTAGTCCTGGCCACACGATGATTCCACACAATAGTATTTGTTGAATTATAGTGAACATACATCACAGTTTCCAACTAGACTGAAATGCCTACTCTTTTCCAATCCACTCACTAATGTTCCGTGAATAATGGTATACATTGAATGTTTGTGTGCCCCTGAAAGTCATACATTTGAAATCTAACCCCCAATATAACAGTATTAGAATGTGAAGCCTAAATAAATAAATAAATAAAAACATAAAAGGAGTTCCCGCTGTAACACAGTGTGTTAAGGATCCAGCATTGCCACAGCTCTGGCACAGGTTGCAGCTGCAGTTCAGATGTGGTCCCTGGCCCAGGAACGACCATATGCCAGGAACGACCGTACAGCCAAAAAAGGAGAAAAAGAAAAAGAAGGTGGGGCCTTTGGGAGGTGCTTAGGTTGAGGAGGTGGGGCCCTCAGGATTGGGATTAATGCCTCCATAAAAGAGACTCCAGAGAGCCCCTCACCACTTCTGCCACGCGAGGACACAAGACAGTCACCTACGAACAAGGAAACCACATCTCAGCAGACATCGAATCTGCTGGTGCCTTGATCTTAGACTCGCAGCCTCCAGAACTGTGAGAAACAAATGTCTGTTGTTGATAAATCATGCAGTCCATAGGATTCTGTTACAGCAGCCCCAAAGGATAAAGACATTAATTAATTAAATCAAAGTATTTAATGTGCAACTCACATACAAAGACTTGTCCATTTTTTCACATGGAACGTTGGATTTCAAGAGCCATTGGAAATTAGATTATTCAGGTTTCTGCCAGAACACCACCACACTGCCTCTCTAATACCTGAAATGCTTGTTCATCTAGATCGGAAGAACTCATTCACCTGGCCAAGGTCACACAGTTCTGCCACAAACCGTGTGAAGTAGGCCAGCGTGTGCTCTCGGCACCGAACGACTCTCACGCTGGCAGAAGACTTGGCTGCCTTGCCAGAAGGGTTCCTTCAGCCAGACCGCAGTGTCAGTTTCTCTCCGAACATTCCACATTTCCAGTCCATTACAGTGCATTTTTTTCCACAACCCCTTTTTATCTGGCCTGATTACCAACTGTCACATCACTGCCATATAATTTCCACAACCCACTTCCTGTGGGGAATTAGACTCAGCACCGGCTCTGACTGTTCAGTCATGCTCAGGTGAAAACAGTGTTAAAAAAAACTTTTGCAAGGCACACTCATTCTTAAGTTTGCAGGAAAAGAAAGAAAGAAAGAGGACAGAAGGGAGGGAGAGTGGGAGGGAGGAAGGGAGGAAGAGAGAGAAGGGGGAGGAAGGGAGAGAAAGAGAGCAAAAGAGAGAAAAGCAACACAGAGCACATTATAAAACTTAACCAGGAGGCTGGATTTTTATATCCACATGACAAGCTACCATATGATCACCTAGTTTCCCAAAAGATTTGGGTTTGTCCATAATGAGCCAAAGAGACAACACCACTGCAGGCCGTTGTCAAAGAACACAACCTTAAACCATCTACTCTGCTCTTTTAGAAAGTCTTGCTAAGAGATGTGACCTTTGGAGTTCCCTGGTGACCTAGTGGTAAAGAGTCTGGCATTGTCACTGCTGTGGCACGGGTTCAGTATCTCGTCCAGGAACTGCCACAAGCTGTGGGTACCCCTCCCCCCAAAAAAAGAGAGAGGTCTGACTTTTAAGGAGAGCCTAGAGCCACCCACTTCTAGCATCAACCCTACTTGTTGTTCAGCTGAGACCATCAAAAGGCTTCCTACTTGGCCCCCAGTAGCCTGAGCGACAGAATCATCCTCACTGAAGTACTCTTAAAACATTTGAATATCAACTCTTGTTGAGCATCACAGACAGATGGTATGTGCAGTGTGATTCTGCTTTTGTTAAAAATCTTATCAAGTAAATTATTCAACACTCCTGATAACAAAGATAACAACAATAAAAACCCGATATGAAGGAAAGTCCTGCACACAGGGACACTCACAATCCAGACCGGATGACTAAGTCCAAGAGTCAGTCCTGGACACCTGGATACCAAGACAGAAACTTGAATACCCAGGTACCAGACCTGAATCTGGTGTACCTACATACCTGGACTGATTCTCGGATACATGGATACCTGGAATGAATCTTGGACGAGAAAAAGGATGTTACTGGTGAAATCTGAATAAAGCTAGAGTTTAATTAGTAGCTATATACTAATGTTAATGCCTGCGTTTTGTCAGTGTATCGAGGGCAATTGAATGAGGCATCTATAGGAAGGCTGTACTTTCTTGGCAGTTTTTCTGTAGATCTAAACTCATTACAAAGTAAAACGTTTAGGGGGGAAAAAGCATACATGATAGTATGCTTATGCTTTTCTTGACTCTAAAAAGCTTAGAGTCAAGAAAAAACACATCTCCTGAGAGAGCCTTCTATGCATTCCTCTTTTTTGACGATAAGTTCCCTTAACTTATTGTCCTTGTATTTTATTTTTGCTCTTCAGAAGCTCGGAGTCAAATTCCACACTGGATTACATCAACTTCATTAACTTTTAGAGTTACCATATTTGTTTCTTCATTTTTCCTGATCCTAATTTCCCACTGAGGTTAAGAATGAAGACTAACCTTGCCACATTTTTGCTGTTGCTGTCATAAGTCACCTCTAATCCTTTTAGGAAGTAAGCTCTGCATGAGTTATAGATGGAAAATTATCCAAAAGCAAGGGAGCGAGATCACGAAGGCTCAGAAAGTCATGGGTCACAATGAACAGCTCCTTTAGGCAGAAAGATGACTCAGGGGAGAAAAGATGTTTGTCTTGAAATAACTGGAAGACTGCCCTTGAGAAGGCAGAAAAGACTTTCTCCTTGTTGCACCCAAAGCCTAAACCCCAACCAAGCTGCTGACATGGCTAGAGGAAGACCCTCTTCTCAATGTAAGAAAGAACTAACAAGGCTGACCAACGGGGGAGCAGTTAGCACCCCTCCCCTAGAGACCCTTAAGGCATATCTAGATTATTTCAACAGGATCCTCTATTTTAAAAAATACAATAACTCTGATTCATTGGGTAGCAATGCACCCAATGGTCTAGTCTAGACCATCTGCCAGGATTTCCTCATTGAAGAGTTCGGCTCAATGATCTGGAAGTTTCTTTCAGCTGCATATTCTGAGTAGTTCATATTACACCTCTGGGATGTGGAATGAATCAACATAACAGCAGTGGGAGATATTCATTAAAATCTTAATGTCAGGAGCTGTGGCATGCATTTCACAGCCATCATCTCTTTAACCTTCCTACGACTCTTCCAGCTGGCCCAACAGGAGACTTTATGCCCCCCTGGCCATGCCTCTTCACACTGCTCTTGTCGCTAGTGGCAGTGTTTGGGAGACCCCAAAGGCAGAATCTAAAATAGTTACTGTGTCTTTTTGGAAAGACTTATGGATAACTGAGTCGGGTGACAATTTAGTCAATAGCTATGGCCCTGGCAATCAACTTAATATTGTGCTGAGAAGATGGCAGGTTTATCTGTTTGGGAAGAAAAACCTCCTTTCCATCAGCATCCCTCGATTCAAGCAGAACTCCTTCTCCTTTCTGTACCTGGGTTAATGCTGTGTCATATGTACGATATGGCACCCACTAACTCTGTGACCTTGGGCCGGTCACTTATTTGCACCCCTCACTCTCTCAAGGAAGTCAGACCACTGTTACTGAGGACTCTCAGTGCTGACACTACAGATGATAAATGGAGGTGCCCTGAAATTTTCAACTGATGTTGGTCCAACATCCAAAAAATCAAAAATCCGAAAATCAAATAATGAGTGAAGGATCCTCTGAATGTTTCATCTCGAGTTTTAAGTGTTTCTTTATAAAGTCCTCATTTGCCAGCCTTTTTATTTTTAATCTTCTACACCCTTTGAGAAGTCATTACTGAGCTCCATTTTTAACATCTGCAAAATGGGGACATAGGCTTTACTCAGTGACTCAGCCCTTCCGACCCTGGGGCTCACCATGCTGGGCTCCAGGACAGTGAAAATGGCATTCTTGCAAAATCACAGCTTCTGCCCCGGGGGAGGGTTGATGATATTAACTGTTATTACACCATCCAGAGAAACGTTTGGAAACAAAATAGCACTGGCCCTGCAAAGAATAAAAACCAGGAGCTTGTGGAAGAGATCTCAGTCCCCAAGAGGAAGAGTTTGTAGGAGGAGAATCAGTGATGCCCAGGGTTCAAGGGAGAGAGTAGAAGCAGCTATAACAATCTGTCTCTGAGTTCGAGGTGCCATGTGGCATATACAGATCAATCAGACACCGGCCCTGCCCTCAATTACCAGCAGTTCACAGGAAAGGCAGAAAAACAACCAATAAACAAAGCAAACTGGGTGACATGCAATAACAGGGTTATGCCGGTAAAGAAGAGAAGACAGCTTCAGAGAAGTCTTGAGAAGCTTTTTGAACAAAGCAGCATTAGAATTCAGTCTTAGGGATGGTAAGAGTTCTAGAGATGAGGGTAAGGGAGGAAGTGGGGCGAAAGAAGGGGGTTCTGACCAGGAGGACAAGTTACAAAGACACAGAAGCAGCAAAATTAAAATTGTGACTTTCTGGAGTTCCCTGATGGTGCAGTGGGTTAAGGATCTGGCATTGTCACTGCTGTGGCACGGGTTTGATCTCTGGCCCAGGAATGTCCACATGCCGCAGGTGCAGCCAAAAGCAAAAAAAAAAAAAGTGACTTTCTACAAGATGAGGAGGAGAGGGGATAAAGGATATAAGAATTTAAAAAGCAGAGTTCCCGTTGTGATTGGGCGGGTTAAAACCCAACTAGTTTCCATGAGGATGTGCATTCAATCCCTGGCCCTGCTCAGGCGGTTAAGGATCTGGCGTTGCAGACAGAGCTCAGATCTGTGTTGCTGTGCCTGTGGCTCAGGCCAGCAGCTGAAGCTCAATTTGACCCCTAGCCTGGCAACTTCCATATGTTGCAGGTGCAACCAAAAAAAAAAAGGAAACCAAGAAGACAGTGCTTCAATGTACTTTCAGCTGGAGGAAAGGATCATAGCTGAGTTTTAGAACCACTGCTCCAGAAGCAGGGAAGACGTCATAATCAGAGGCAGAGACTGAGGTAGGAAGCTCAGACAGGAAACTTTCAGGGGTCCAAGTTCACAATCTTAAGTGGCTTAGGTAGGGGCAAGGCAGTGAAGCAGGAATGCACTGTAGAGCATTTCGGGGTATTATAACCAGGGTTGGAAGCCCAGGCTTCTGGAAGGCACTGCTGACATTAAGCAAGAAGGGACACATTTGCTCTGCACTTTGGAGTTTGTGGTCTGCTTCTTGTCTGTCCCTTCTCTCTTCCTGAGCCACACCTGTCTCCTTCAGGGTGTCCTTGGCCTCCCAGCCCCTCTGCTACGCTGTGATCCATCCCCAACAGGCTACTGGAACCATACTCCAAGTGCATTTTCCACTGGCTCAAGAAGCAGAAGTGGTTCCCAGGTCAATCCCTCAGATTCCTGGCAGAAAATGGAGAGAAGGACTCTTGATTACCACAGACATTCTGTTCCATCCACATTCTTTTTCTTTTTTTTTTTTTTTCTTATAATTTTTATGACAACAGATGGAGTTCCCAGGCCAGGGACTGAGTCCGAGCCACAGCTGTGACCTGTGCCGCAGCTGCAGCAACGTGGGATCCTCTAACCCTCTTCGGCAGGGGGCCAGGGATTGAACCTGAGCCTCCATAGAGACCCGGGCTGCTGCAATGGGATTTTTTTTTTTTTTTTGTCTTTTTAGGGCTACAGTTGTGGCATGTGGAAGTTCCCAGGCTGAGGGTCAAATTAGAGCTGCAGCTACTGGCCTATGCCACAGCCATAGCCACACGGGTTCTGAGCCTCGTCTGCAACCTACACCACAGCTCACAGCAAGGCCAGATCCTTAACCCACTGAGCGAGGCCAGGGATCAAACCTGCATCCTCATGGATACTAGTTGGGTTCATAACCCACTAAACCACAGCAGGAACTCCTCCGTTCACATTCTTTCCCCATTCTGCTTTCTGGTGTCTATGAGTGAACAGCTGAGTCCCATCGCGGGTGTCTCCTCTGTCATTTGCCCTACCCGCCCCCATCCCTCTATACCGCTCACCTTCTTCAAAGTCCAGCCTGGAACTCGCCTCTAGGAAACCTGAGAGTAGCACACAGATGACTGTTATCAACAGGACGTGCCCCCCGGTTTGGTCCCCCTGAACCTCTCTTCTCACTGCTGAAGACAGGCAGCCCTAGATGTGGTCCCTCTGCCCAAAGGGACCCCATCTATTCTCCCCCACCGGGTCAGAATCACGGCTCCTGAATCTCCTCCGGACAGATGTCCACCTGCTGCAGAGACTCCCGCCTCCCAAGGTCTCCGGTCTCCCCTTTATCTTCCACCTGTTCTGAGGAGTCGGGGGCAGAATGTTAAGGCACCGACACCTCAGCCTCACTGAAACTTGACTGCGGGGAAGATTGCGGAGCCTGGAATGACCTCCTCCTTCCTGCCGGCAGCAGTGAAGGTGCCAAGGCTTCTTCGCCGGAAGAAAAGAGGATGCTCAGCCACGCAGAGAAAGATAAATACTGCAGATAACTGGATAAAGCATTGAAATCACTCAGCCATGCCGCCGACTTTTAATTACCTGAGGACCTAAGAATAATGGAGCTAAGAATAATGGAAAGCTACAGATAATCCATTAGATTCAAAAAAAACCTTCCACATCAAACAGGCAATTTAAGCTGATGCTTATGAGACATAAAAGAGGCCAGGGAAGGGTTTTCAGGAAGGAAGTCAAAATCCAAAGAACAGGAAAGACACAAAAACATTCTCCCTAAGGGCTAAGCATGGCACCTTACGGTTGTCAACCGCAACTCTGCACGCACTCTCCCACTAATGAAAGGCTCAATCTTTTCCAAGTAGGACACGTGGGCTCTGATCCCTCCCTAGGGATTCTGTGTTCTTTAGCCACTTAACAGTCACAATGAATTTTTCTGTAATTCCATTTAAAGCATTATTCTCCAGGGGGTATTCTAGTTTACCTTGAAGAGCTATGATAAATCTCCTAACCGAGGGCAAAAAAAGCTTAATCCAGCCCACTCTAAGAGGCCGAAAAGTCTGCCCAGCCCAGGAGACTTTGTGAGCCAGGAGGTACGTTGGACACAAGCGCCTCCAACTGGGAGGGGAACAGACATGCCAAGGCCGTACAGCTAATTAGCAGAAGAATCTGCTCCAGGTCTGGGTCTCTTAAGTTTGAGACCATACCTAATTTAAAGGAGAAATTTTCCAAGTTCCTGCTGTGGCTCAGTGGGCTAAGGACACGACATTGTCTCTGTGAGGATGCAGGTTCAGTCCCTGGCCTTGCTTTCTAGGTTATAGATCTGGTGTTGCCGCAAGCTGTGGCGTAGATCAGAGAGGCAGCTCGGATCTGGTGCCGTCGTGGCTGTGGTGTGGGCCAAAGCTGCAACTCCAGTTCAGTCCCTGGCTTGGGAATTTCCATAGGTTGCAGGTGTGGCTGTACTAAGAGAAATAAAATAAAACAAAATAGAATTTTTCTTATCTGTCTGTCCCTCCCGTAACACTCCACTCAGACGCCCTCTCAGGAAGGACGGTGACCCAGCTGTGGGCCACCAGCTCTTGGCTCCTTTAGGGTCTGCCTGCACCGCAGAAGTCTGTGCCACCCAGGGTCACCCCCTTCCTGGGCAGCCCACACCCACTGACTGAGAGAGACTGGGGATAAAGACCCAGCCATTCTGCTCAATAGGGGCAATGCTCCAGAGCACCCAATGGGCCATCCAGGCTTTTATCAGAACTGCATCACACTGTGACTTCTTCCTCTACCCAATTTTGTTTCAGGTGCTCATCCCTGCCACACGTCTCACACCCCAGACTCCTCCTCAGCACCTGCTTCTGGGGAGCCCCTGACCCCAGGCCCGGCCATACTCAACCTGCAACCACCTTGGCCTCAATTTTGCTCATCCCTGCCCTGCCCTTCCCGTTGCTAGACTGGAGCTATAGGCCACCAGTTCAGGCAGCCTTTGTTTCCTCACGCTGTACCCCAAATCCTCCCCTTATTCTGAACTGCAGCTCTCTAGAGCGCGGTCTCCCTGCCTCCCTGACCAGTGATGCAACACAGCAGAACAGAATCCCGGGACGGTTGGACCACCTCCAAGAGGCCTCTGCCCATCAAGGGCTTTGGCTTATGTGGGATAAGCCAGGTCAGGCGCTGGTGGAGGAGGTGCATGTAAATGCACCTGAAGATGCCCTCACGTCTCGTGCTGGGAAGCGTGGATCGATTGCTCTCCTAGGCTTGGCTGGTTTTGCTTTAAGACCTAGGCAGTTTAAAAATTAAAGCAGGATTTTGGTGGTTCCACTGAAGTTTGACTATTTGTGTGTTCAGTGGCCATATGTCTGGCTTACCTGAAACATTTCTGATTGAAGCTGCCATCACAGTATAATTAGCAAGTAGCATCACTTTCACTCCCAGGTGTCCCAGTTTGATGATAATGAGGTCACCCAGTGTATAGGCCATGTGACTTCAAAGCAAATCTCTGTCCGTCTATCCCCCTCCCCATTCTTGGCCATGTGGGATGATGGTGGTGCTCTGGGTGGCGAGTGGAAAGTCCATGGTCCTGGAGTTCCTGTCGTGGTGCAGCGGTTAACAAATCCAACTAGGATCCCTCAGTGGGTTAAAGATCCGGCGTTGCCGTGAGCTGTGGTGTAGGTTACAGACGTGGCTCCGATCTGGCGTTGCTCTGGCTGTGGCGAAGGCCGGCAGCTACAGCTCCTGTTAGACCCCTAGCCTGGGAACCTCCATATGCCGCAGGTGTGGCCCTAAAAAGCACAAAGAAAAAAAGAAAAGAAAAAGAAAAAAAGAAAGTACATAGTCCTAGGACAGACTTAGGAACGAATGACCTTGGGACTAGGTGCCAGCTCAGAGACTTAGATGAATTCCTTAGTCTCTTCTTGCTTTATCTGAAAAAATGGAAGTAATAAACATGGCTGTTGCGAGTATCAAGTAGAATAAAGGATATAAAGTTGCTTTGAAATTATAAAGCCAGAGTTTCCATCATGGCACAGCAGAAATGAATCCGACTAGGAAACATGAGGTTGTGGGTTTGATCCCTGGCCTCACGCAGTGGGTTAAAGATCCAGCGTTGTCATGAACTGTGGTGTAGGTCACAGACGCAGCTCGGATCTGACATTGCTGTGGCTATGGCGTAGGCCAGCAGCTACAGCTCCGATTGGACCCCTAGCCTGGGAACCTACATATGTTGCAGGTGTGGCCCTAAAAAGCAAGCAAGCAAGCAAGCAAGAAAGAAAATTAAAAGCCCTATTCAGATGTCAAGTATGGGTAAAATGTCCATCATAATAAATATTTGCTAAATGAATGATTGTTTGATTGAATGGCAAGGGAGGATAATAGGTATAAGTGTTATCAACATATGGTAATGAAAACTGGCATTTTTTTTCCTTAAAAATCAATGGGCCTCCCATCAAGAGGTAGAGTCTAATTCCTGTTGGACCTAGGGACTCACTTTAATGAAAAGAATGCAGCAGAAGCGACACTGTGTGCACAAGCCTAGGTTATAAAAGATGCTTTAGCCTGGTTCTTCCTCTCTTGGATGCCGGCTCGTCAGTCTCAGCTGCCATGATGTGAGGAAGCCCAAAAGACAACAGAGAAGCTGAGTGCTTGATTTCCAGTCCTCAGCCCCAGGTGAGGTCCTGACAGACAGCCTTTGAGATGCCTCTGCCTCCAGACACAATCCGATTGCAACCTCAGGAGGGACCCAAGAGAACACTACATTCTGAGCCCCAACCACAACAAGTGATTGTTTTGTTTAAAGAAGAAAGGGGTGGGGAGGAAGAGGAGGGGGAGGGGGAGGGGAGGGGGAGGGGGAGAGGAGGGGAGAAGGAGGAGAAGAGGAGGAAGGGGAAAGGGAAGGGAAAGGAAGAAGGAAAGGAAGTGGAAGAGGAAGAAGGAGGAGGGGGCCGGAAAAGAAGAGGAAGGTGGAGATGTTATCACTGGGCACGTGTTCTGAAAACAAGATGCTCGTCTTGGTGCAGGCCACCTCCCAAGGATGTAAGGAGAGGCACGCTTAATGTGACTCTGCCTACACAGCTAGAAATGTATGGCCCTGACAATAGCCTCAGGGGAAGGCCACTCAAAACATTCAGTTTTCTTTAATAGCCAATTATGACCGTCATCTCCACATCTATCTTAATCTTTGAAATTACTTTTGCAGACACTACCACCTCTTAGGATAATGGTTTCATAAGCTTCTTCTCTATGAAACACTTCCAGAATTTGAAAAACAAATGTGTGCTCAGTTTCTTTAGTTCCATACTTAACAATGTCAGCACTTACAATCACATTCACTCAAACTTTACCTTTCCCAACTGAGAAGTCTGGTATTTTCATCACATCCCCTACTGACAGACAAGCATGGCACCTAAAACATTCCAAGCCTCTGGAGTCAGTGCAAACTTCCAATGAAATGGAGTTTAAGTAGTTTATTTGTTAATACATGTTATCATTTCAATTGGCTATGAAGACAGCATGTGGGTTTTTAATTTGTGTAAAAGAATGTAATGCAGATTGAAGCACTCAAAAAATCAATGCATAATGCTCTGAAGTGAATGTTAATATTCTCACATATGATTTTTATTACATATTAAAAACTAAATTTTTTCCTTGGGTATAGAGCATCAACGTCATATTACATACACCCCACACAGCTGGAGTCCCTATCTGTCTTCATCTAATTTTCCAAGTCTCCTTTTGCATTTCTTTTCTTGCCTTTTTTTTGGGGGGGAGGGTCACACTCTCAGCATTTGGAAGTTCCCAGGCCAGAGACTGAACATGTGCCACAGCTGTAACCAGTAACAACACCAGATCCTTAACCTGTCGAGCCACCAGGGAACTCCTTGCTTCTTTTTTTATTTCTAACTGTAGGATCACTATTTTATGACTGTCTTCTTTCCTAGAGGTCTTCCTAAGAACAAAAACAGCATTTGCACATTTTTAAATTAAATAAAACCTTCTATCTTGCAATTACCATATGGACCATTTTTATCCAAGGGCATTGTGTCTAAGATACAATGTGCGATCTTAATGATCTTATTTTTCCTACATTCTAAAACACGTTACTTCTCCGTTACCTGGGAATTATTGTTGCTCATCTTTCCTCACCATTACCCATCAACGTTTCCCAGCTATGCTAAAAAAAAGATGCCAATATTTTTTAAATGGAAGGATGATGGCATTGCTTAGCAAGATGACCCAACAGTGAAGAAATCATCTTTCTTCAGGTTTCTTGTTGCCAAAAGGAATACGTCATCTTTCAAGAAGAAATAAAATAGGGCAGTAGACACCATCTTTGTTGTCTGCTTTCAGCCTTCATTTAACAAATGATAATTCCGAAATTTTTTCTTTTCTACCTTTAAAAGCAAAGAAAACGAACAGAGAAAGGCATTTCAAATTATTAGACAAATCAGCAAATGAAACAAAGAGGCAGGAAGCAGCCCTCTACACTCAAATCATAAAGAGAAAATGTAACCTGTGAGTGAAATCTCAGAATTCGAGTCTTAATGATTCTTTCTCAATATAAGAATCAATGTGTGAACAATGTATTTTTAAAGACAAAAATGGAATATGTTATTTTCATCCAGCATGCCAGTCAAAGGATGGGTAATCATTACAAACACCCAGCCTATCCCATTTTGCGAGGACACGTGATGGCATTTTTCATTTTTTATGTTTACACCTCAAATTTCATTTGATAAAAAGAGGTTTGCTCTGTTTGAATTCTCTTTAAAATTTCTAACAAAGTTGTTTTTCACTATTTCTTTATTTTTATTTCTATAAAGTATTCACAGAATGATTTCACATAGAAAAGAAAAATAAACCATTGAACACTGATGGTGACTATTTTCCCGTCTATCTCCTGGAAGTTTTTCTTCTGTTCCAGCCCACCCTTACGTTCCTTCTCCGGAACAACTGTCCTCAAAACCTCCACAATAACAATGGCTCCATGTCATTATACATTTGTTAGGTTTCTTGCCGAAACCAAATCAAAATGCTCCTTAGGGCAGATATTCAGCCAACAAACATTTGAGCACTGTAACTGGTACTGTAGTGGGCCACAGGGACACAACAGTAAGCACATTCGACCACATCCTTGCCTTCACAGCACTTACTTCTGTTTTGGCAGGGCCAGAACTTGATCAAGGGGGAGTGCAGGAAAAAAAGTCATAGCTTCAGTGGGAGACAGACCTGGATTTGATTTCTGGTGTCAGTGCTTCCTACCTGCAGGTTGGAAGAACTTGGGAACATTTCTTTGGCTCTCTGAACTTTGTCCTCCTTATCTGAGACATTGAGATCCTATTTACTTCCTTGAGTAAGTGTGTATTTATTTTCTTGAGTTTCCATAACAAAATACCACAGACTAGGGGGCTTAAAAAACAGAAAGAGGCTGGAAGTCCAAGATCAAGGTGACGGCAGGGTTGGTTTCTCCTTCAGCCTCTCTCTCTTTGCCTCGCAGATGGCCACCTTCTCACTGTCTCCTCACATGGCCTTTCCTCTGTAAGCACACATCCCTGAGGTCTCCTCCTCCTCCTCCTACAGGGACACCAGTCATATTGGATTAGGTTCCCACCATTATGGCTTCATTTAACCTTAATTACCTCTTTAAAGGCCCTATCTACAAATACAATCACACTGGTTGTTAGGGCTTCAAATACACATTTTGAGAGGACACAGCCCAGTCTGGAACAGGGCGTTATGAGGATTAGAGCATATACCATATATAAAATACCTGGCACAGTAGATGCTCAATTTAAAAGTGTTAATTATCATTAAAGCCTTTTGGTTCCTGGATCAATACTTTCTTTTACAAAGTCCTTCAAACAAATTGAAATGACAGCTCACAGTTCTTACAGAATCTATAAGGTGGGATAAGGTGTAACGGAATTGTGTGAAGCCATTTGTGTGATTCTCTCTTTTGGTTGATTCCAAATCTGGGGTGAGGAAGTGTAAGAAAATTCTGGAACATATTGGGCCAGAAACTGCAAAGAATTCATGGAGTCAGCTCAGGATACAGGAGCCAACTGGAAGGACTCCTACTGGTCAAATTTGAAGCAATATGAGTATTAAAAAAAGTATAATTATACTAAGTATTTTCAATACATTGAGGGTTTGGTTTGTTTGTTTGTTTGTTTAAGATACACACGCTATAGTGCTCCTAAAGAGAGAATGGAAAAGAGAAGGAAAACAGGGAAAACTTTTCTTTCCGAGAATGCCATTTATAAATAAGGAAGGATTTGCAGCAAGTTAAGGATCTGCATTTTCACTGCAGCAGCTTGGGTTGCTGCCATGGTGCAGGTTTCATCCCTGGCCCAGGAACTTCCACATGCCACAGGCATGGCCCAAAAAAATTAATAATAAAAAAATTAAAATAAAGGTTGATAGAAAATCATCACTTTGCAACCTCCAACATAATAACTGATTTCCGTGAAAACCATCAAAGAATGTTGGGTAAAAGTTGTAGGAAAACAAAAGAGTCACACCACATCAAAGTTTTCAACCCACAGATTTCTTTCTTTCTTTTTTTATGGCTGCACCTGCATAGGGAAGTTCTAGGGCCAGGGACTGAATTCAAGCTGCAACTGTGGCAATGCCAGATACTTTAACCCCATGCACAGGGCCGGGGATCAAACCCATGCCTCTGCAGTGACAGGAGCTTCTGCAGTTGGAGTCTTAATCCACTGCACAACAGGAGAAACTCCAACCCACAGATGTCTTATGGATTAGAAAAGCCAAATGTATCATTACAACAGAAAGATTTGGTGATTACTATGTTAACTAAGTAATCAAATTTAGTCTCACCAGAAATTACCTCCTGATGTGATGAAATAAGACATACACACCCAAAGGCACATGAAAAGATGCTCAACATCACTAATTACTAAAGAAATGCAAAGCTGCAATGAGGTACCACCTCATACCTGTCTGAATGGCCATCATCATAAAGTCTACAAATAACAAATGCAGAGATGGTGAGCAGAAAAAGGAAACTTCCTACACTGTTAGGAATGTAAATTGGTGCAGCCACAATGGAAAACATTACAGAGATTCTGCAAAAATGAAAAATAGAACTACCATATGATCCAGCAATCCCTCTGGGGATATATCCAGAGAAAACCATAATTTGAAAAGATACATGCACCCCAGTATTCATAGCAGCACTATTTACAATAGCCAGGATTTATAAACAAATTAAATGTCCATGACAGATGAATGGATAAAGACAATGTGGTATATGTACACAGAGGAATATTACTGAGCCACCAAAAAGAATGAAATAATGTCATTTGCAACAAGAAGGATGGGCCTAGAGATTATTGTGCTAAGTGAAGTCAAACAGAGAAAGACAAATATCATATAATATTGCTTACATGTGGAATCTTTAAAAGTGATACAAATGAACTTATTTACAAAACAGAAATAGACCAATAGTCATAGAAAACAAAAGTATGGCCAAAAAAATCACAACCAAATGCTGAGCACTTTCAACCAAATGGACTGGAAACTTTTGAAAAGATATCCTACTCCTGAAGACAAAGAGGAGGCCACATCAAGAGGAAGGAGGGGCACTTACATGATATAAGCAACCCCATACCTCCAGGTGGGAAGCTCCACAGACTGGAAAGTACTGTATCACAGAGACTAACCTATAGGAGTGAGAGTTCTGAGCCCCACATCAGGTCCCCATGCCTGGGGATCTGGCACTGGGAGAAAGAGCCCCAGAGCATCTGGCATAGAAGGCCAGTGGATCTTGTGCACAGGAGCTCCATGGGACTGGGGGAAATGGAGACCCCATTCTTGAAAGGCACACACAGACTTTCACGTGCACTGGGTCCCAGGGCAAAGCAGTTTCCATAGGAATCTGGGTCGAACCTGACTGCAGTCCTTGGAGGATCTCCTAGGAAAACAGGGGGTGATTGTGGCTTGTTGTGGGGAAAGGCATTGGAGGCAAAGCTCTTGGGAATATTCATCAGCCTGTGTTTCTCTGGAGATGGCTGTTTTGGGAAAATCTGGCCCCACCCATCAGCGCTAAGAAGCCCCAGGCCAAACAATAGTCCAGGTGGGATCATAGCCCCACTCATCAGTAAACAGGCTGCCTAAAGACCCCTCAGGCACACAGCCCCCTCTAATCTAACCCAGAGACAAAGACCCACCCTCCAGAGGGATAGGAATCAGCCCCACCCACCAGTGGGCAGGCACCAGTCCCTCCCATCAGGAAGCCTATAGCAAGCCCCCTCATACCAACTTCAGCCACAAGGGAGGCAGACACCAGAAGTAAGAGAGGCTACAACTCTATTGTCTGCAAAAAGGTCACTACACTAAAAACCTATAAAAATGAAAAGACAGAGAACTATAACTCAGATAAGGGAGAAAGAAAAAAAAAGAGAAAAACAGCTAAGTGATCAGGAGATTATCAACCTCCAGGAAAGACTTAAGATTATTGATGCTGAAGATGATGCAAGACGTTGCAAATAAACTAGAGGCAAAGACTGATAATTTACAGGAAACTCTGAGCAAAGAAATACAAGATGTAAAACTTAAGCAAGAAGAGATGCAAAATACAATAACTGAAATAAAAAAATACATTAGAAGCAGCCAACAGCAGAATACAGGAGGCAGGAGGACAAATAAGCAAGGTGGAGGACAGACTAGTGGAAATCACTAATGCAAAACAGAAAAGAGAAAAAAGATTGAAAAGAAATGAGGAGAGTCTCAGAGAACTCTGGGATAACGTTAAACACACCAACATATTATAGGGGTGCCAGAGGGAGAAGAGGGAGAGAAAGGGACAGAAAAAATATTCTAAGAGATAATAGCCAAAAACTTCCCTAACATGGAAAAGGAACCACTCACTCAAATCCAGGAAGTGCAACGGGTACCATATAAAATAAACCCAAGGAGGAACACCCCAAGTCACATATTAATCAAAATGACCAATATTAAAGACAAAGAGAAAATACTGAAAGCAGCTAGGGCAAGAAATAAATAACATACAAGGAAATCCCAATAAGATTGTCAGCAGAGTTTTCAGCAGAAACTCTGCAGGCCACAAGGGACTGGCATGATATACTTAACATGATGAAAGGAAAAAACCTCCACCCAAGATTATTTTACCCAGCAAGTCTCTCATTCAGATTTGAAGGAGAAATCAAAAGCTTTACAGATGAGCAAAAGCTAAGAGAATTCTGTAACACTAAACCAGCTTTCCAACAAATACTAAAGGAACTTCTCTAGACAGAAAAGGCCACAACCAGAAACAAAAATAACACAAATGACAAGGCTCACCAGTAAAGGCATATATACAGTAAAGATAGTAAATCATCCATGCACAATTATGCTACCAAAATCAGAAATCATGAGAAGAGGAGGGTACAAATACAGGACACTGGAGACACATTTGCAATTAAGAAACCAACAGCTTAAAACAATCTCATTTATATATATATACTCCTTTGTCAAAATTTCAGGGTAACTGCAAACCAAAAATCTACAATTGATACACAAATAAGAAAAATCAACTCAAATATAACACTAAAGATAGTCATCAAACCACACGAGGAGACAACAAGGGAAGAAGGGAAGAAAAAACAGCAACAAAAACAAATTCAAAACAGTTAATTAAATGACAATTAGAACATACATATCAATAATTACCTTATATGTTAATGGACTAAATGCCCCAACCAAAAGACATAGGCTGGCTGAATGGATACAAAAACAAGACCCACATACCTGCTGTTTCAAGAGACCCACTTCACTTCTAGGGACACTTACAAATTGAAAGTGAGGAGTTCCCATTGTGGCTCAGTGGTTAACGAATCCGACTAAGAACCATGAGGTTGCAGGTTCGATCCCTGGCCTTGCTCAGCAGGTTAAGGATCCGACGTTGCCGTGAGCTGTGGTGTAGGTTACAGACACGGCTCGGATCCCACGTTGCTGTGGCTGTGGCAAAGGCCGGCAGCTACAGCTCCTGTTAGACACCTAGCCTTGGAACCTCCA
>PVHT021183556.1:9978692-10064619 GCA_004024745.2 Catagonus wagneri | reverse complement strand
CCTACAAATTTAAAACTGGGAGTTCCCATTGTGGCCCAATGGGTTAAGAACGCAACACAGTCTCTGTGATGATGCAGGTTCAATCCCTGGCCTTGCTCAGTGGGTTAAGGATCCAGATGTGGTCTGGATCCTGCATTGCTATGGCTGTGGTGCAGGCCAGCAGCTGCAGCTCCAATTCTACCTCTAGCCCAGAAACTTCTCAAGTGCACACGGAACATTCTCTAAGATGGATTGCATCCTGGGCTACAAATCAAGCCTTGGTAACTTTAAGAAAACTGAAATCATATCAAGCATCTTTTCTGACCACAATGCTATACAACTGGAAATCAACAAGAAAAAATGGCAAAAAAAAACACAAACACGTGGAGACTAAACAACACATTACTAAACAACCAATGGATCACTGAAGAAATCAGAGGAAATTTAAAAATTCTAGAAGCAAATGACAACAGAGATATGACACTCCAAAACCTCTGGGATGCAGCAAAAGCAGTTCTAAGAGGAAAGTTTATAGCAATACAAGCCTACCTCAGGAAACAAGAAAAAACTCAAATAAACAACCTAACTTTACATCTAAAGCAGCTAGAGAGGGAAGAACAGACAAGACCTAAAGTTAGCAGAAGACAAGAAATCATAAAGATCAGAGCAGAAATCAATGAAATGGAAACGAAGAAAACCATAGAAAAAAATCAATGAAACTAAAAGCTGGTTCTTTGAAAAGATCAACAAAATTGACAAACCATTAGCCAGACTTATCAAGAAAAAAAGAGAGCGGAATCAAATCAATAAAATTAGAAATGAAAAAGGAGAAGTAACAACGGACATCACAGAAATACAAAAGGATCATAAGAGACTACTAAATGCATCTTTATGCCAATAAAATGGAAAACCTGGAGGAAATGGACAGATTCTTAGAAAAGTACAATCTTACAATACTAAACCAAGATGAGATAGAAAAGATGAACAGACCAATCACAAGTTCTGAAATTGAAACTGTGATTAAAAAACTTCCAACAAAGATCCAGGACCAGATATCCTCACAGGTGAATTCTATCAAACATTTAGAGAAGAGCTAACACTTATCCTTCTGAAACTACTCCAAAAATTTGCAGAGGAAGGAACACTCCCAAACTCCTTCTATGAGGCCACCATCACCCTGATACCAAAACCAGACAGAGATACCACAAAAAAAGAAAATTACAGGCCAATCTCACTGACTAACTTAAATGCAAAAATCCTCAACAAAATACTAGCAAACCTAATCCAACAATACACTAAAATGATTGTACATCATGATCAAGTGGGTTTTATCCCAGGGATGCAAGGACTCTTCAGTATCTGCATATCACGTTAACAAACTGAAGAATAAAAACCATATGATCTTCTCAATAGATGCAGAGAAAGCCTTTGACAAAATCCAAAACCCATTTCTGATAAAAACCCTTCAGAAAGTGGGAATAGAGGGAACCTATCTCAACATAATAAAGGCCATCTATGACAAACCCAGAGCTAACATCATTCTCCATGGTGAAAAGCTGAAAGAATTCCTGCTGAGATCAGGAACAAAACAAGGATGTCCACTCTCGCCAATGCTATTCAACATAATTTTGAAAGTCCTAGTCACAGCAATCAGAGAAGAAAAAGAAATAAAAGGAATCCAAATTGGAAAGGAAGAAGTAAAACTACCACTATTTGAAGATGACATGATACTATACCTATAGAATCCTAAAGACTCTTCCAGAAAACTGTTAGAGCTCACCAATGAATTCAACAACGTCGCAAGATACAAAATTAGTACAAAATTAATACACAAAATTAATTAATACGCATTTCTATATACTAACAATGAAAGATCAGAAAGAAGAATTAGGGAAGCAATCTTGTTTACCATCACATCAAAAAGAATAAAGTACTTAGGAATAAACCTACCCAAAGAGACGAAAGACCTGTACTCTGAAAATCATAAGATGCTGATGAAAGAAATCAAGCATGACACGAACAGATGGAAAGACATACCATGCTCTTGGACTGGAATAGTCAATATTATCAAAATGACTATACTACCCAAGGCAATCCACAGATTCAATGCAAGCCCTATCAAATTACCAAGGATGTTTCTCACAGAACTAGAACAAAATATTTTAAAGTTTGTTTGGAAGCCCAAAAGACCCAGAATAGCCAAAGACATCCTGAAAAAGAAAAATGGAGCTGGAGGAATCAGGCTCCCTGACTTCAGACTATACTACAAAGCTACAGTCATCAAAACCATATGGTACTGGCACAAAGACAGAAATATAGATCAGTGGAATATGATAGAAAACCCAGAATTAAACCTGCATACCTACAGTCAACCAATCTATGACAAAGGAGGCAAGAATATACAGTGGAGAAAAGACAGCCCATTCAATAAGTCGTGCTGGGAAAACTGGACAGCCACATGTAAAAGAATGAAATTAGAACACTTCCTAACACCATGCACAAAAATAAACTCAAAATGGATTAAATACATAGATATAAGGCAAGATACTATAAAACTCTTAGAGAAAAACATAGGCCACTCTCTGACATAAATGACAGCAACATCTCTGATTCACCTGTTAGAGTAATGACAATAAAAACAAAAATAAACAAATGGAACCTCATTAAACTTAAAAGTTTCTTCATAGCAAAGGAAACCCTAAACAAAATGAAAAGACAACTGACAGAATGGGAGAAAATATTTGCCAATGAATTGACTGACAAGGGATTAATCTTCAAAATATATAAACACCTCCTATAGCTCAATACCGAAAAAACTAACAACCCCATCAAAAAATGGGCAGAAGATCTAAACAGACAACTCTCTAAAGAAGACATACAAATGACCAATAATGAAAAGATGTTCAACATCACTCATTATTAGAGAAATGCAAATCAAAACCACCATGAGGTACCACTTTACACCAGCCAGAATGGCCATCATCAAAAAGTCTACAAACAATAAGTTCTAGAGAGGGTGTGGAGAAAAGCAACCCTATTACACTGTTGGTGGGAATATACATTGGTGCAACCACTGTGGAAAACAGTATGGAGATTCCTCAGAAAACTAAAATAGAATTACCATTTAATCCAGCAGTCCCACTCCTGGGCATCTATCCAGAGAAAACCATGACTCGAAAAGACATATGTACCCCAATGTTCACTGCAGCACTCTATATGATAGCCAAGACATGGAAACAACCTAAATGTCCATTGACAGAGGAGTGGATAAAGAAGATGTGGTACACATACACGAAGGAATATTACTCAGCCATTAAAAGGAGAGAAATAACGGCATTAGCAGCAACATGGATGGACCTAGAAATTATCATACTAAGTGAAGTCAGTCAGCCAATGAGATACCAACATCAAATGCTCTCACTTACATGTGGAATCTAAAAAATAGGACACAATGAACTTCTTTGCAGAACAGATACTGACTCGGCAGACTTTTAAAAACTTATGGTTTCCAAATGAGACAGGTTGGGAGGTGGGGGGATGCACTGAGGGTTTGGGATGGAAATGCTATAAAAATTTGGTTGTGATGATTGTTTTATACCTATAAATGTAATAAAATTCATAAAGTAATTTTAAAAAATTGAATCTGATAGGGTACTAAGTGAATCGCTTAAGGAAAGCAACGCTTTTAATTGTACATGTTTTGTCACTTTTGCATGGCAGAGAAGCAATTTATTTACCTAATTACATGTGATTTTTACATAGATTAATTTATTTTCCTTTTTTTTTTCTTGTCTTTTTGCCTTTTCTAGGGCCGCACCCACGGCATATGGATGTTCCCAGACTAGGGGTCTAATTGGAGCTGTAGCTGCCAGCCTACGCCACAGCCACAGCAACGCTGGATTCAAGCCACGTCTGCAACCTACCCACAGCTCCCAGCAACACCAGATCCTTAACCCACTGAGAAAGCCAGGGATCAAACCCACAACCTCATGATTCCTAGTCGAATTTGTTAACCACTGAGCCACAATGGGAACTCCGATTTTCTCCCATCTAAATAATGCTTTTTATCATCCTTCAAAACTGCCTCTTTTTATAGCACTGTTGATTTATAATTCATTTATAATAAACCATATATATTTAAAAAGTAAAAAAAAAAAGAAAGAAAACAAAATATGGTTACCAAAGGGGAAAGGAAGGGGATACATTAGGAGTTTGGGATTAAAATATGTACACTACTATATATGAAATAGATAACCAACAAGGTCTTACTGTGTAGTACAAGGAACTATACTCAATATCCTGTAATAACCTATAGTGGAAAATAACCCCAAAAAAATGTGTATGTATAACTGAATCGCTTTGCTGTGAACCTAAAACCAATGCAACATTGCAAATCAACTGTATTTCAATAAAAAATTTTTCTTGGTGTTTCCATTGTGGTGCAGTAGAAATGAATCCGACTAGGAACCATGAGGTTTCATGTTCCAATCCCTGGCCTCGCTCAGTTGGTTAAGAATCCGGTGTTGCCGTGAGCTGTGGTGTAGGCCGCAGATGCGGCTCAGATCCTGCATTGCTTTGGCTGTGGTGTAGGCCAGTGGCTGTAGCTCCAATTCAACCCCCAGCCTGGAAACTTCCATATGCCCTGGGTGCGGGCCTAAAAAGAAAAAAAAATATTCTTAAACAATTAAAACTACAAAGGAGTTCCTGCTGTGGCACAACAAGATTGGCAGCATCTCTGGAGTTCTGGGATGCAAGCTCGAGCCTTGGCCCAGCCTGGTTAGGGATCCAGCACTGCCACAGCTGGAGCATGGGTCACAGCTGTGGCTCGCATCTGATCCCTAGCCTGGGAACTCCATATGCCGCACAGCAGCCAAAAAAGAAAAAATAAAATTAAACCATAAAAAAGGAAGTATATAATATTACCAAGTTCATTGTTTTACAAAAAAAAAATAATAATAATAATGTTTAATTTGAACCTAGTCTTGAAGAAACAACAGACAAATCCAGAATGAAGACAACTGGCCAGAATGCTTCAAAATAGTCAATGTCAAGAAACACAAAAGAGAGCAGGTGACCGTTGTAGATTTTTAAATGGCCAAAAATATGCAGCATAAAAACCTTGATTAGAACCTCAATTTTAAAAATTATAAAAGAAAATTTGGGACACAAAAAATTTTGAGTATATGCCCTGGATAATAAGTGATATTGTTGAACTGTAGTTAACTTTCTTTGGTGTGATAAGGGTATAACGCTTCAGAGGAAGAATGTCTTTACCTTAGGAGACCGTGTTGAAAAATTCAGGAGAGGGAGTTACTTACAAATCTCTGAAGAATGTGTTGCTAAAACCTGGGCTCTGTGCACCTATGCTGAACTGAATCTTGGAGACAGAGTTTTGGCTGAAGGAGAAAAGAACAGCTTTATTGCTTTGCCTTGCAAAGGAAGATGCAAAGGGAGCATGCCTTCAAAAAATGTGTGTCCCTGCTTCCAAGTTTTGGGAATTATTATGAATGAAGCTGCTATAAACATCCATGTAGGAGTTCCTGTCATGGTGCGGGGAAGCGGTTGAAACTAATCTGACTAGGAACCGTGAGGTTGCGGGTTGGATCACCAGGCTCGCTTAGTGGGTTAAGGATCTGGCATTGCTGTGAGCTGTGGTGTAAGTCGCAGACACCGCTTGGTTCCTGCCTTTTGTGGTTGTGGCACAGGCTGGCAGCTATAGTTCCAATTTGACCCCTAGCCTGGGAACCCTATATGCCGTGGGTGCAGCCCTGAAAAGCAAAAAAAAAAAAAAAAAAAAGCAAAAACAAACAAACAAAAACATCTGTGTGAAGGGCTTTGTATGGACATTAGTTTTCAGCTCCTTGGGATAATTACCCAGGCGCACATTGCTGAATCATATGGTTCAAGTATGTTTCATTTTGTAAGAAATCACCAAACCGCCTTCCAAAGTGGCTGCACCATTTTGCATTCCCACCAGCAGTGAACAAGAGTTCCTGCTGCTTGTCAGCACTTGGTATTGTCAGTGTTCCAGATTTTGGCCATTCTCATAGGTGTGTAGTTTTAGCTCATGGTTATTTTACTTTGCATTTCGTGATGACATGGGATGTGGAGCATCTTTCATGTGACGTGTTGTTTTGCCATCTGTGTATCTTCTTAGGTAAGGTGTCTGTTGAAGACTTGGGCCCATTTTTTTTTAATCAGGTTGTTTTCTTATTGAGTTTTGAGTGTTCTTTATTATCGATAGCAGTCCTTTATCAGGTGTGTCTTTAGCAAATATTTTCTTTCAGTCTGTGGCTTGTCTTCTCATTCTCTTGACAATGTCTTTTGCAGAAAAGAAGGTTTCAGTTTTAATGAAGTCCAAGGAATTAAGTCTTCCTTTTATGGATCATTCCTTTGGTGTCATATCTAAATGCTCAAATTCGTATTCAAAATCACCTAAGTTTTCTCCCATATTATCTTCTTGGAGTTTTATAATTTTATGTGTTTTAGGTCTGTGATGGATTTTGAGTTAATTTTTGTGAAGAGTATAAGGTCTGCGTCTAGATTTTTCTTTTCTTTTTTTTCTTTTTTTGCATGTGGATATCAAGTTGTTTCAGAACCATTTGTTGAAAAGACTGTCTTTGTCCCATTGTAGTGCCTTTGTCCCTTTGTCAAAGATCAGTTACTATATCTATGTGGATCTCTGGAGAAATTTTTACTTTTATTTTTAGCGCTTTTTTGGCATAGCCTAAATATTATTTGTTACAATGCGCACACACTGCTTGTACAGTCAGAAAAAAAAAAAAACTATCTTCATTTTCAGGGAAAATACCATTTTCTGTTCCATAAATGGTCTTTCCATCCCTGGAAAATACTGAATAGTTATTTGTGTGATAAAACATTTTTTTTCATTTAGCCAATATTTCAGTATGAAAGAATATTGCACAGTTTGCAAAGACTCTGGATATGCCTTGAAGGTTTTCTCATCTCAACTTTTGTTCCCTATTTTACTCTATAAATATTATGGTAACAACATGAAATGAAATTTTGAAAAGAAGGAAAAGAAAATCACCGTATTAATTATTTCTTTTTCACACACACCCCCACCCTCCGCCGCCCCAGTTGTGTCCATATCATGTCCCCCAGATCATTTCATCATCTGACCTTCCTTTCCTTTCTATTAACTTGTTCATTTAAAACCCTTCGGATTCGATTCACATTTGGGGCATGTTCTGCTTTGTGTTAATCCTAAATGAAGTTTTCAAGCTTCAACGCCCAGTGTGTGCTGCAGACGCAATCCTGTCCCTTTCTGTCTGTGTGGCAGCCCCTAGAACAGGACTGGGTACAGAGGCCATCCCTGTTTGTTGAATGAGTGAACAAGAAGAGTGACAGCTGTGCTGGCAGGGAGGGGAGGCTCTGTGTTTAGACCAGGCACCCACCCGCATGAGAAGCTGTGGGACCGCTCCCCTCCCCCCAGCCCTGCGCCCTGACTCAGAGCCCTCTGGTGCCTTTTGTCTCCAAGCAGCAAGGAATCCAAGCAGAAAATTCACTATTAATGGTTCGATAAAATATTCAGGTCCTGGATGCAGCCCCGTGGAGGCCGCGTGGCAGCCCAGAATACAGATGTGCTGGCTCGGGAGGGAGCCCCATTCTCATTTAGTCTTATCTGTCATTAGGACAGAAGCCTGAGCGCCCCGGGGGCCAGGCCTGGGAACCCTGCCACGTTGGTGGGCAAAGAAGGGCCAAGGTTTGGCAAGCCCCAGTTGGTCTCTGGAAAAGTTCCTCTCCTGGAGGCCTTGTTATGTAAGACACAAGCGGCTAATCGCCTACCTGTCCCTCGGAGAAACAATTCCATTATCTTAACCGACCATGTGGCTTTGGACTTTTTTAGGCGCTGTGCTCGTGTGATTCAGCAAGATAGATTTTGCAAGTAATTCTGCCAGCGCCGACTCATGTGGGTGCTTGGGAAAAGCTCTTTGATTGTGATGATGGCAGGCAGAGCTGGACAGACCAGCTGTGCACATGGCGCAAGTGGCATGTGGCAGCAGAGGCCCAGGGTGTGTAGAGGGCAGGAGGGAGGGAGAAGGTCACAGGCAAGGCTCTTAGGAAATGTCTTTTAGTTGATGCAGAAAACTTAGCCATTATTTTACTTTGCAAAGCAGGAAAGAATGTTCATTCTCAAAAAAATATATGTATATATAAATGTTTATATAGTTACATGTATATATAATATACATAATACACATGTGTAAATATATACGTGTGTAAATATACACATATAATATACATGTGTAAACATATATATTGTGTAAAAAAATACATATACACATATATATACACACACACATACACACACACACACACACACGTATCTGTTTTATATCTTCCTCTCCCGAAACCATGAAAAAGCTTTGGAAAGATAGTCATCTTGTGTGAATGACAATATAATTTCGTGAAACAGCATTCTATAAACTTTGGGGAGAGGGAGCAAGAAGGGCCTCTTCTCCAAGAGGCCCAGGCTCCGACTGTGACTGGCTATCAGGCCTCTGTCGGTAGCGGGAAAGGAGAAATGGGAGTTGATATAGAAACAGGAAATGTCAAGAGATTAGGAGATTTCCATGTGACACCATTTGCTAAAAGAAAGAAAGAAAGGAAAGTAAGAAGGAAAGGGAAAGAAAGAAAGAAAAAGAAAGAAAGGAAGGAAGAAAGGAAGGAAGGAAGGAAGGGAAAAAAGGGAAAGTCTTCGGTGCCTTTGCTTGACTATTTGCATATCTATTTCTAGTGGGATCTGGAGGATGGAGTCACCCTCACAGGACCAGCCACAGAGAGACAGAGCTGCACCCACAGCATTCTCCTGCTTTCTCCTGTCAATCAGTATTACACATCAGCCCTAGCCTAACACACCCCAAAGACTGCCTGGAGCCAATCAACCCCCTGGGCAAAAATTCTCCAGTCTTCTGATTGCCAAGTTAGAATACAAAACTGCGAGATCACCCTTCCAACCCGCTCCTGTCTCACCCAGCCAGCCAGTCCAGCCGCGTCTCCAACCACCCTCTTCTGCAAAGCCTCCTCTGCTCCAGGTCACCCAGTCTGTTCACTGTAACCCGCCTTCCCTGATCTCATCTATCCAGATCTCACCAATCTTCCAAGACCCGGCTCCAGTCTTCCCTTTCCGCCAAGCCTTTCCCACTAGCCCATCTGAAGGGGCTCCATCACCCTTAAACACCCACATATCTTTTGGTAACATTATAACGATCTTCCACATCCTTTTCTGTTCTTGTAGCTCATTTTTCAAAGCCAGACAATGGGCTGTTTGAGTGCAGGGATTTTTATTACAGCCCATTGACGCTCTTGCCTACTAATATGCGCCTTGTGTGAATCAAATATCTGGTGCTCAGTGTACGTGGGCTTGTTTGACTTCACGGTGCTCAGCTGAAGAGGAACAGGAGAGACTATTAGTGCTGTTTGCAATCCTCCTGGACAAGTAAGGTGTGAAACCGGCAAAGAACAGCAGGGGGCGCACCATGCAATGCAAACGGCAAATCTGAACGCAAGCAATTGTCCTGAAAAGGGTTATTTATGAAAGCTCGCGAAAGGAAAAGGCCAGCTTTTAATTAGTTGCAAGAAGTGGTTATACTTGAGATGGTCCTACAGGATAATTATATTTTGTAGTATTTGTGTGGTACCTTAGCGCTTTTGACGCCCCTTCATTTACATTATTTTAAAGAATCAGAGGACGAAGGTCCTGGGAGCAGGAGTGACGCCACCAGAGTCACATGACAAGGAAGGGGCAAAGCTGGCATTCAAACCCGGGTCTTTGGAGTTCAAGTCCGCTTCTCTGTGCTGTGCTCCCAGTACCTTCTAACTCTGTCCTTAGCCTTTAAATTAGAATTTTGGAGCAAGATAGTGAAGCAAAGTAACAATGCCATTTTTAAAATATTGGGCAAGCTGCTATGTACAGGACAGAGCGGGGCGGGGGGGTGGATATGCAGAGCTCTGACACATGGCAATAAAGATGAAATGATGACACCTGATCACACCCCGAATACAAAGGAGATGAAAAGTGGAGGAAGGAAGACAACTCCCATTATAGAGCTGAGTGGCTGTGAGGATGCCGTTTGTGACTCTGGAAATGCGGATGGGGGTGAGTTGGAGGGGAGAGCATGGCGTCCCTGTGGGCATCGGGCTGTCGTGAGTGAGAACACCTGAAGTCCCCAGCAACGGGCACGAGAAGTCCAAGGGGAGGTTTGGGCTGAGGGAACCTATGAGTCCCCCAGTGGGTAAAGGAAATGAACTCACATAGGAAACTCGTGCCTAATTTAACAGAACAATGTCACAGGAGGGTTGGGAGCATTTATTTATAGAAAGCTATGGGACATAAGGGTATGGAGGCACCCCACCCTCACCCAGGCATTCAGATCCTGACCCCCCCCCAGAGCGAAAGAGCAGCATGCTACTAATGTCCCAGGGACCGTGATCTGAAGCATCTGAAGGCCTCGGGAAGGACCCACCTGGAGGGAGCCACCCTGCGGACACCTGATCTCAGACTCCCAGCCTCCAGAGCTGTGAGACAACGTCTGTGTGTCATTAAGCCACTTGGTCTGTGGTGTTTCGCTATGGCCGCCTGAGCAGATCAAGATCAAAGCCCCCCATCCTGACCGATACCCAGATCAAAGCCCAGCTGCTCCTTTCCTACCCCCTCAGAACCCGCAGTCGACCCTCAGGGTCTTAATGCTCCGCTCAAAAAAATAAGACAAACTTCATGTCTCTCCCTTCTCAGCCCAACTTCTCTCTCACTTCCAGGCTGATCTGCAAATAGCACCTGATAAGGCAGGTCCCTCGTTCTCTCGTTCCTAAGACACTGGAGTGTGTGCGAGGTCCTGGGCCCAGGCTGGCTTCTCCAGGGCGGGACGCCTTCACCCACAGCACCCGACACAGCACCCGGCCGGATGCTCCGAGCTGTGAAAACCTACCGCTGGGAGGGTACCTCTTTGCCTTGAAATTGGACCACTTAACTCTTCATTTCAAATGATCACTCCCAGACTCCCCTGGCAGGCGAGTGGTTAAGGACCTGGCCGTTGTCTGCTGTGGCGTGGGTTGAAGCCCTGGCCCAGGGACCTTCTCATGCCACGGGCACGACCAAAATATTCCGTTTAAATAAAAAAATTAAAAGCTCGCTCCCATTTGATGTTCCCTCAATAGTCCAAAAGCCCATCCATGCTGGGAGGCAAGGTTGAGAAGAAACACGGGAGTCTCCAGCTTAAAAAAAAGAGGAAAAAAAATTTAAAAATCCACTTGTGTTCCGATTGAAAGTGTTTTACAATGTGAGGAGGTTTTGCCCTCTTGGCAAACGAAGCCGCTTTTCCAGCTGGGACCCTGCTGGCGTGGTTACTAAGGAGACCGATTGGCTGTAGGTGCTGTAATTAATCACTAAATTTTCGAGCAGCCAAATCCCCGGAGGTAAGAGGCTCTTTGCTCTGAGAGCGACAAGGGCTGGGTGGGCGGAGGGTCTCGAGCTGGGGGCCCCGGCTCCCTTCTTCCCGCTGCGCGCCCTCCGCTGAGATTTGCCAGTGGCTGTTCTCGGCGCACCTACGGCTGCCTCCAAACTTACCTGCCAGCACTGAATGGAGGCTCATTCTGGTGGCCACCTGGGCTCGGGCCCCTTGATTGCCCTTGATTGAGGGCGGCGAGCTGAGACCGGCAGAGCCGAGCTTTTATGGAAATAAGGCTGGGCGACCTTTTCTCTCCAGCGCTTGGACGACGCTGGTGCCCTCAGTCAGAAGAGCAGAGGGCAACTTGCTGCTCCAGGACCAGGCCCCACCCCGAGGGAACGCCGCGGGCTTCAGAGAGCCAGGATTCAGCCTCCAAGTGCTGAGGAGAAAGCCTTTTTTTTGGGGGGGGGGGGCTGCCGCACCTGCCGCATATGGAGGTTCCCAGGCTAGGGGTCCAGTCGGAGCTACAACTGCCAGCCTACAGCACGGCCACAGCAACGACGGATCAGAGCCGAGTCTACGACCTACACCACAGCTCACAGCGATGCCGGATCCTTAACCCACTGAGCAAGGCCAGGGATCGAACCCGCATTGTCATGGATACTAGTCGGGTTCGTTACCACTGAGCCACAGTGGGAACTCCAACTGAGGAGAAAGCCTTTAAGGGACTCTGAGCACCCAGTTGGTGCTCACAGTTTGCACCCCTGTTAGTTTGTTCCTGCTCTTCCAAGAGGTGTGGTTTACGTACACACACACACACCTCCCTCTGGGCTCATTCCTGCCCACCCTCTCCAGGCACTGTGGGAAGATGCAGCTCCCTTCAACCCAAGGGGAACTTCCAGCTCATTCCATTCAACTCTTCCATTTGATAAAGGACTGAAGAAACATTGAGAAGTGATTTTCGCTCTTGCTTTTTTTCCTCTCAACTGCGTAGAAAGAAGAGCATTTGTCCAACCAACCCCCTGGGAATAACTGAGGTGTTCAAAGGCAGCGAGGTCATATAAGATGCTTTTCTAGTACATCGAACAGCAAACCCAAATAAGTGGCTTAAACAAAATGTGGCGGGTTAAAGATAGCAATGCTCCAGTGAACCGCCTCTGTATAGCCAGCCCTTTGTCCTGTGACCCTGTACGCTCGACCCAACCTGGCTCTGGATTGGCCTTGAGACTGCCTTTTTTTTTTCTTCTTCCTGTCTTTTCAGGCCCACACCTGCAGCATATGGAAGTTCCCAGGCTAGGGCGTCGAATCAGAGCGGCAGCTGCCAGCTCTCCCACAGCCACAGCAATGCCAGATCCGAGCTGCATCTGCAACCTATACCACAGCTCATGCCTGCCAGCGAGCGAGGCCAGGGATCAAACCCGCACCCTTATGGATACTGGTTGGGTTCGTTACACGGCGAGCCACATCTGGAACTCCGGAGACTGCCTTTAGCCAATAAATACAACCAAAGCAAATGGGGTGCCAGGCTCCAGGCTTCAGCCTCCAGGGATTCTAGCTGCTTCTGTAGGTGCCTTACTTGCTTGTGCTCACACCTCGGCCTTGCTGTGAGACCAGGCAAACCAACCTGCTAAGGGGGTTTGAGACACGGGAAGGATAAGACACTTGGAACAGAACCAACATGCTCCCAGCCAACAGCCAGCTAACCTGCAGCTGCCCACAGATTCATGAGTGCACCTGAGACCGGAAGGACTGCCCTGCTGACCCTAGCCTAAATGGCCAGTTTGCAGGACCACGAGCAAATAGATGGTTTGTTATTTAACAAACCTCTGGCTTTAATGTGGTTTGTTACAAAGCAATAGCTAACTGAACCCTAACTGACATTTAAAATAAATATTTGAGGGTTTTTTTCTCTTAAAAAAAAAAAAAAAGTTGGAGGTTGGAAGCCCAGGATTGGTATGGCAGCTCCATAGTCACCAGGGACTCAGAATCCTTCTCCCGCGATGCTCCGTCATCTTTATGCCATGGCTTTCATTCTCAAAGCTGTCTCATGACACAGGATAGCTGCTGGAGCTCCAGCCATCATATTTGTGTTCCAGGCAGGAAAGAAGGTGAATTCTTCTAGGTGAATTTCCCCCTGTTAAAAGAACTTTCCTGGGAGTTCTATGGCACAGCAGGTTAAGGATCCAGCACTGTCACTACAGCAGCTTGGGTCACTGCTGTGTCATGGTCAACCAGGAGCTTCCATGGGCCAAAAAAAAAAGCTGAAAAAAGAAAAAAATTTAAAAAAAAAATTAACAATAAAAGAGCTTTCCTGGAAGCCCCACCCAGTGATTGGCAGCTTGATTCTCATTGGCTACCCTTGGCTGCAAGGAAAGCTGGGAAAGGTAAGATTTTAGTGGAGCACATTGCCACCTAGAATAAAATCAAGGGTACTGTTTAGTATGGAAGAACAGGGGAATGGGTGTTGGGTAGACAACCAGCAATACCTGCCACAGCATGTGTAAAAATGAAGCTCCAGGCCCCAACACACATCAGGACACAAAACTGACCACATGCCTTGCTGATTTCTCAGAGTTCATAGTGGTGGCTTTGACCTATAGTGAGTGTAATATTTGGGCACTAGAGCTCTGAGTGGAAAATAATGGGTCTGCTGGTTTCCTGGGCCCTTCTGTTGTAAACATAGGCGGAAGGGAAATTTCATTCTTCTAACTTGTTGTTCCTAATCTGGGCAGGTATTGCTTGCTTGCCTTCTTGCTATCTTTTTTTATTGAGATACATTTCACACAGCATAAAATTCACCATTTTAAAGCATACTATTCAGTGGGTTTTGGTATATCCACTATACTGTGTCACAGTCAGCGCTAACTCCAGAATATTTCCAGCTCCCCAAAAAGAGACCCCACACCCATTAGCAGTAAGAGCAGATGTTTTCTTTAACCCTTCCCCACCCTGTCTCAGGCAAGGGGAGAGTTAGCCTCAACACATGAGAGGGTGCTGAATCCTTGGACAACCTAGGCTCCAGCCCTGGGATTCTGGAATATGTGTGGGTGTTCTTGGGAGAGTCAAGGAGGAGGTCAGGGTGGAAGTCACCTACAGCCAGGAAGAGAGGGCCCCACAGGATTCTGCAGAATCTAAATATTCCCCCGCCCCCCGCAAGGGGAGGAGGCTCCATGCTGGGGGGCGGGGCATCCCCAACAATTTCTGAGGCTCCAAAGGCTCTTGATGGTGACACCCTACAGTTTACCAGCAGCTTTAAAAGCACTCCGTTGGGAGTTCCCATTGTGGCTCAGTGGTAACAAAATCGACTAGGATCCCTGAGGACTCAGATTCCATCCCTGGCCTCACTTAGTGGGTTAAGGATCTGGCATTGCCGTGAACTGTGGTGTAGGTCATAGACGCGGCTCGGATCCCGCATTGCTGTGGCTGTGGCGTAGGCTGGTGGCTACAGCTCTGATTCCACCCCTCACCTGGGAACCTCCATATGCCGCAAGTGCGGCCCTTAAAAAGCAAAACATAAAAATAAAAAACAAAAGCACTCTGTTGTGACAGGAGAGGCTGGCAGGAGTGTTTTAGATTCAGGTGCTATGATTTCATGTGAAAGGATGGAGGAGCTGCAGAACCTGCATTGAGTAAGGTCTCACGGGTTCCAAAAACCAGCAGCCACCCCGGGAGGTATCGTACCCATTTGCAGAAGGAGGTACCCGAGGTTCCCAAGGAGAACTTGCTCTAACCAGAATTTCAGACACTTTCTTCTGAGTCTAAAATCTCCGTGTCTTCCACTGTGCCGCGCGTTGGGCACCTGTGCCGGACGGCCTGTGGCAGGTCAAGCCACTCCCCGGGGTGGCCTAGCTGTTGCTGCCTGTGTGGGGCGGTGACGGCGGGAGGGGGCTCATCTGAGCTCAGCTCTTGGCACCTCTATGCCCGTGGGAGCTCCCCCTTTCTGCCCACTCCCTGTGCTTATTCCTCAGGCAAAAAGGTTGCTCAAGGAGACTCTGGGACTGGGGTCTGCCTTGTCACTGTCACCAGGAGCCTTTTTTTTTTTTTTCTCCTTCCTGACTTGCCAGAGCTCCCCGTCAGCCCTCGCAGTGCCTCTGGAAGCCAAGGAAAGGAAGCTGTGGGATCCTGGCTGAGCAGAGTCCAGGTAAAGCAGGCTTGGGGATGGACTGACTGGGAGGTTGGGATGTCACAGGTCTGAGCACAGAGCCAGGGGGGCGGGGAACAGCCGAGAAGGATGGTAGGTTCTGCTCCTCGCTTGATTAAGGGGGTCAGCGTGTGTATGTGTCATCGAGGTGGGCAGGGAAGGGGAGGGGTGTGCGGGGGGTGGGGGGAGGATATATATGCTGATGTGTCTGGTGGCTGGTACAGCGGAGCCTTACAGCCGAAGGAGCCCCGGCTACTGACAGCTCCCAGGTAGGCAGCTGCTCACGAGCCCGGCCCCAAGACACACCGCTGGGAGCCCAGGGCAGGCACAGGGCGGCAGGGCACTCTCCCTAGCTCCTCTCCTTTGTCCTCCGTGGAAGCTGCAGGCCTCCCCCATGAGATTATTCCTTCATTCGTGTTCTTTCTCGTGCTCGGATGTGGGGGGGAGGGATAGGAGAGAGGGTGAGGCTTTTATCCTGATGAGAGATGCAGAAGAAGAGCGGAACTTGGAAATGAGGAAAAGTTTTGATTCCCCAGATGTGGCCCCTACTAGGTCACTGCTGTCTGCTGCCAGAAGGCTATTATAGGAGTGAGGTTAGGGGAGGGACAGGCACTTGGGGGCGGGGGGAGTTTGGTGTTGCAACCCTTCTGGGGAAGCCCCCCACCCTTCCAGGCACCCTTGTGAGAGCTTTCTTTCTTTCCATGGCTGAATTCCTTGCAGAGCGTGTGTGGGCTGGTTTTCACCCGATCACTGAACTCGATCTGGATTTGGGTTTTTAATCCTGAGGGAAACCTGTTCCCCTAGGTACGGGATACAAATTGCTAGTGATGATGTAGAGAAAAGTCGGACCCAGAGCATAGTGCTCCAGCTGCAGGATGCTGAACACGGTGGCTGTGCGTGAATTCCACGTAGATTTCTGCAGGGATGACCTTGGTCTCCCAGACCCGGGATCCTCTGGCGGTCTCTTCTCTTTCTTTGCATCTTTTCTTCTCCTGCCCAGCTCTCCCACCTAAAGCTCCCTGCCCGGGGTCCTGTGGAATGCGACGATCAGAAGTCCTCCGAACTCTCGCTCAGCCTCCTTTTTCCTCCTTCTCTCTTTGTGCGTCTCTCTGCCCGTGCCTCTCGCTTTCCCCTCCCGCTGGCTACCCATCCCCGCCTCCCCCATCTCATTCTGAACATGGGCAAGTTCTGGGGGAATTTCAAGCAAGGCAGGATGATTCGGGAAATGGACTATTTAAAGCAAGCTGCTTTGGACTTGAATACCCTGATCCCAGGCTTCAACATCTGTGTTTCGCTTCCTCGAGCAGCCCATAATTGCCCCAATTATAACCAATAACATTGTTCGGCAGACTAACAAAAGATGAGCTTTGCATGTCATTCGCCAGCAAGCCTAAACCCGAGTTTTCAGCATAGGGGTGGGGGGGGGGGAGTAGCTGCCTGGATTCTTATCAAAACCTCCCAAGGAAATCGCTGCTCCTTCTCACTGCCTGTGGGTGGCTGCTGCAGGCACACTCCTCTTTTTCGGTAGAAAGTGCGGCAGGGAAAAGGTCTGCACGCTTCCGCTGATGCCCTGATACCTTCCACGAAAAGCATTCATGTTCCTTTGGGCTCGCTGAGTCTTCTGCAAGGGAGGGTCCCGGAAAGGATGCTCCCAACCACCACCTTGGGAACAGGAACTGCTTCCGCCGGTCCACGTGCTGTCCGTCTAGGGTGCTTGGTCGAGGTGGTTTGCAGAGCGGGGTGCGGGGTGGCAGTTCTGCGGCCCTGGCTTTATCAGCTGAAGGTTGAGGGTATGGGCGGGCGGGCGCGCGCGGGGGTGGGGGGAGGTTAGAGGATGCGGGAGATTTTGCTTTGTCAAAGAAGGAAGTAATTGCAGGATTAGGCGCAAACCCGTGCTCGCTGGAGCTGTCACACAGCTCTTCTGTATTCAATCAATCAGGTATCTATCATCCACCAGGCAGGGCAGATCCAACAGAGGTGATAATAACAGCTCTTTACATTCATACAATGATTTACATCTTAGCGCTTTTCACACCCATTATCCCTGGCAACAGCCCCGAGAGATGGTGTCATTATCTCCATGTTGCAGTTGAAGCAACTGAAGCTGAGAGGTTAAATAATTTGTTCAGAATGTGGCAGAGATGGGACTGAGTCCAGCCTTGTGGGCCAGGGGCGCTTAGCGGCTAATGAGGGTGTAGGTGGGGGTGGGGCAACCTACACAGTGAAACAATCAGAGGGCGACGCCAGGCTGGGGTGTAATTAAGTCCTAAATGGCGTGGTCCAGACAGCACAGCGCTGGAGGAGTTTGGGGGAAGGAGCGCTTGCTCCAGAGATTCTAGGGACTGGAGACAGGCAGAGAAGGAGGCAGCGTCCGATGGGCCGGGGACTTTGTCGCGGGAAGAGGCGGCCCGGCAAGGGCACAAAAGGAGGGCAAAGGAATGAACATTTACTGAAAACCACCAGGTCCGCATTCTTATTCCATGCTAATGCCCACACCCACAGAAGGGAGGGAAGGTTTAGGGTGAGTGTTCTACTCTTTTATCCACACGGTTCACCAAGCCTCATCCCAGTCCCACAGCTCCCAATGACAGAAACCTCCCTGATCTGAATCTGGGGGAGCTACTCATCAGATACCCTGGGGAAGGGACGGACCCCTCCCAGGGAACAGGAGTCATGCTGGGGACAGTCTGCAGGGGCTTGAAGGGCTGGGAGCTCACTTGGCAAACTGGACTTTCTCAACACTTGGATTTAAATGCCTGTAAGTCCTCTGGTATCCAGCATGCTTGCTGCTTTCCTTCTAACCACAAAGCAGCTGTGAGATTTGGGGCACACTAATTTGGGGGGTAAGACAGTTTTCTGGGCACCTCCTTAGATAGCCTGTGTACACGCTCGGTCCTGATTTCCCGCGATCTTGGGGTTTTTCAAAGACCGGCTACTGCCTCAGCGTCGCAGAAAGCCAGCGTGGCCAGCTCTGAAAGGCCTGGCTTGGCAGGCGGCCGACGCGGAGCTGAGTCCTGGGTCTAGGTGGAAACGTCAGCGGATCGCCAGCACACACACTCCCCGGGCCCTGCCTTCCCACCAGGGCTCGGAGCCAACCTCCCCCTCTCGGCTCACACTGTGCCCCTCCCCCCTCTCCCCATTCATCCTTCCATTCATTCAGCTGAGAAAACGTGCTCGGCGTTCGGATAGGAGCCCGCAGTGCTGAGCGCCCGGAAAACAGACCCCGCCACAGCCTGTCTTCAGAGCTCACCGCCAGTATCACTAGATGTTAAGGTGTCTAAGGCTAGTCGTCTCCAAAAGGAGCGTGGGTACCTGACAGTCCACTGGGCTTTGGGAAACTGAGGCTTAATTTTTTGTGTGGTTATCTTCTCTTTCTTAAGTCTCACTTGAGTGGGTTTTAGCATGCATCTAACTTACGAATGCGTTAGTCAGGTGTGCTCCGGATGGTTTGATTGCTGGAGGTGTAAGGTTAAAGAAGTTTGAAAATGATTGGTCAAGATCTATGGCTGGTTGCTTATCTGTATTTTCTTTCTTACCTTTTTTTTTTTTTTTTTTTTTTGGCTTTTCAGGGCCCCACCCGAAGCATATGGAGGTTCCCAGGCTAGGGGTCGAATTGCAGCTGCCGGCCTATGGCGCAGCAATGCCAGATCCTTAGCCCACTAAGCAGGGCCAGGGATCAAACCTCCATCCTCATAGTTACTGGTTGGGTTCATTACCACTGAGCCACAGTGGGAACTCCACTCATCTGTATTTTATAATCTTTTTGAAAGGACTATTAAGTGATCTTATTGTAAAAGTCAATGAAAGCTTTAGGGAAAAAAATAATATTTTGACAGCATATGGGGAACCATGGATCAGAATCAGGAAGCTCCGTGTTAAGAGTGGCAATAGTTTTCCACTTTCGGGGCAGCCCTGACAGAAACCATCTCTCTCTGCTGAGCCCAGCTGGGCTGTTGAAACAAATACCTGGCCACTAATAAAATCAAAAGAACCGTGTAATCCAACAGCCTCTTTTTGGAGAAGGGGAAGCTGAGCCCCAGGGAAAGAAAGGGCCTTGCTCAAGATCCCACAGGTAACACAGAGCTGGAGCTGGAACCCAGGGCTTCTGATCATTCATGGCCTGCCAGCTCTGGGCACAGTGGGTCTGTGCAGGGTGGGGACTTGCTTTGTCCTCAACCTCCTCTCTGCCCATCCCCCCTTCCAGGTGGAAATTTAGAGCAGAAAGGGATATAAGTGCATCAGTCAGAGGCAGAAAAGCAAAAGGGCCTTGGTCCTAGCCAGTGAGCAAGTAAAAGCTCCGTGTTAGAGCTGTGTCTGTAATGGCTTGAAGAAATGGAATGTGTGGACGGAGCTCCCACTGGGGTGAAATGGGATCGGCAACCTCTTGGGAGCACTGGGACACGGGTTCAATCCCCAGCCGGCACAGTGGGTTAAAGGATCCAGCTTAAGCCACAGCTTCGGCTTAAGTCTTGATGGAAGGCAGCCAAAAATGAAACAAAAAGAAAAAAGAAACGGGCTTGTGTGGAAAACAAACCCGCCTGCTGGTGCGCAATGAAAAACTCCTCCAGGAAGAAGGGAGAGGCAAAGATAAAGGGGTGTCAAAAGAGAGGGGAGACCCCTAGAAGGAATTCACCTACACAGAGACACGGAAAATGGCCGAGATCATTGAGAGGTCTGGTGAGACAATGAGCCTGGAAGTCAGGTTAGGTGGAGCCCCAGCTCTGCGTCTCCAACTGAGTTTCCCTCTTCAAGCCTGTCTTCTCAACTGTAAAATGGGGACAACAGTACTTACCCCAGAGGCTGAATGCTTACAAAACAATCAGTATAGTTCCTGGCACAGAGGATGCTAACTATAATAAATACACAGTTACTACTGCAGCCAGATTCCACCAGAATTTGCCAACCTTTCTAAAGCAGGACAAAGTGTGTGGAGCTTATGGTTTCCCAACACACACGTTTGAGAGCCAAAACTCCTGAGTTTTAATTCCTGGCTCTCTCCTTTTTGGGGGGAGGTGGCTTTTTAGGGTCACACTTGTGGCATATGGAAGTTCCCCAGGCTTGGGGTCGAATCAGAGCCTATGCCACAACCACAGCAACGCCAGATCTGAGCCAAGTCTGTAACCCATCGCAGCTCATGGCAATGCCAGATCCTCAACCCACTGAGCAGGGCCAGGGATCGAACATGGATGCTAGTCAGGTTCGTAACCCACTGAGCCACAATGGGAACTCCATGGCTCTTTTATAAGCTGGATGGTCTTAGGCTAGTTGCTTAACCTCCATGTATATACCTTTATCTCAAAAAGGGGGATAATATTAACCCTTGATTGTAGGGTTATATAAGAATATAACACTCGGGAGTTTCCTGATGGCGTAGTGGGCTAAGGATCCAGCATTGTTACTGCTGTGGTGAGGGTTTGATCTCTGGCCTGCAAACTTCCATATGCTAGATGCATGGCCAAAAAAAAAAAAAAAAAAGGAATATAAAACACTTTTGTAACCTGCAAGGACAATATCTACATATGTAGTTGACGAGAAGGATGGGAACATATATGCTTCCAGCAGAAAGGCTGACACCCCACCCCCTTTCTCCACTAAAAGCACTAAAATAACAGGCTTTCTCATTAGGTCATAGGAAAAACTCAATTAACTTTTAGCTTCAGCTAAAACTTCATATGTACTCCTCCAAACAGATAGGCAAATAATTATATTGTCCTTGAAAGCAAGATAACATGCAAATATATTAAAGCTAAACACAGGGGCATTTTGTCTCTATAAAGAGTGAGGTGCATGGAGTTGCTATCATGGCGCGGCGGAAACAAATCTGACTAGACCATGAGGTTGAGGGTTCGATCCCTGGCATTGCTCAGTGGGTTAATGATCCGGCGTTGCCATTAGCTGTGGTTGTAGGTTGCAGATGTGGCTCAGATCCTGTGTTGCTGTGGTGTATGCCAGCAGCCGTAGCTCCAATTAGACCCCTAGCCTGGGAACCTCCATATGCCTTGGGTGCAAAAAAAAAAAGGGAAAAGAAAAGAAAAAAGAAAGAGTGAGGTGCAAATAAAATTTATAAATCAGGGGTTCCCGTTGTGACTCAGCAGGTTAAGAACCCAGCTAGTATCCATGAGGATGTGGGTTCGATCCCTAACCTCACTCAGTGAGTTAAGGATCTGGCGTTCCCATGAGCTGTGGTGTATGTAGGTCACAGACGCAGCTCAGATCTGGTGTTGCTGTGGCTGTGGTATAGGCCTGCAGCCGCAGCTCCAATCCCTCCCCTAGCCTGGGAACCCCCATATGCCACATCTGTGGCCCTTCAAAAAAATTTTATAAATTAAGTGAGATGTTATTACTGAAATAAGAGGTAATAAACATGTCTTTATTCAATACGAGGTGTTCAGAGGTGTAATAAACAGCATCCCCACAAAGAAGTGTTAGCTGAGTTTGGTTCACGAGGTGAATTCGAGCCCTATAAATGTCAAACATACTCAGAGAAGTTTTACTTAGTGATGGTCTCTATTGCACAATAAAAAAACAAGAACAGCAAAAGCTGTTGTAACCTCCATTTTGCAGGTGAGACGACTAAAGCTCTCAGAGGTGAAACAACTTGCCCAAAGTCAAAGTGCAAAGATTAAAGATAAATATAACTCAAGAGGTGACTAACTACTCGCCTTCGTTTTACTTGCCATTAGCTGATATACAGAGCTGCAAAGAAAGCACACAGGTGTTGTCAAAATTTCTCAAAAGCAAGAAACTTCTAGGAGTTCCCTGGTGGCCTAGTGGTTAAGGATCTGGTGTTGTCACTGCTGCAGCTTGGGTCACAGCTGTGGCAAGAATTCGATTTCTGGTCTGGGAACTTCTGCATGCTGAGGGCATGTCCCAAAAAAAAGGGAAAGGGGAGGAAAGGAAAAATTCTGTTAAGTTTTCAATAAAGTTTAAAGTCTTAACCTAGAATGCAATTACACTAGGGGTTGTAAAGAGTGCCAAAAAGGACAAAATGTTATGTCCTTTATAAGGATAATTACATATATTTTGAAGTTTTTAATAGTCATCTCTTTTTTTGGCCACACCCACAGCATGCGGAAGTTCCCAGACTAGGGATCAAACCTGAGCCACAGCAGCCACCCAAGCCAAGACAGTGACAACGCCAGGTCCCTAATCCACTGCACCACAGGGGAACTCCATGAATGTTTTTTAATTAATAGGTAGAGCCACCAGTTAAAAGTGAGGTATAGAAATCTGGCTTTCAGCTTCTTTTACAGGCTTAAATGTCCTCTGACATTCATCAGTCTTTCCGTTTCACTGTGGCTGGAACTCTGTTATGAAAAATAAAAACTTTAGCCTTTGGCATCAACTACTCTTTAAACTCATGCTAATTCATAAACGAGAATAATAACTAACCATGGTGCACCAGCATTCAATTTCTTCCACGTGTTTTTTGTTAAACCTAAGTGAAAACACTTCCCAGGATGCAATTTTAAGGGAATAATCACATGCCTTGATTAACCTTGGGGTGTGGATAAGTGAAGTGGCTAAATAAAAATGACTTTCTTTTTTTTTCTTGTGTCTGTTCTTTTAGGGCTGCACCCAAGGCATATGGATGTTCCCAGGTAAGGGGTCGAATCGGAGCTGTAGTCACTGGCCTATAGCACAGTCACAGCAACGCCAGATCTGAGCCACGTCTGTGACCTACACCACAGCTCACAGCAACACCCGATCCTTAACCCACTGAGCAAAGCCAGGGATTGAACCTGTGTACTCATGGATGCTAGCCAGATTCATTTCCGCTAAGCCACAACGGGAACTCCCCAAAACGACTGTCTTATGAAAAAAAATAAAACTTTAAATTTAGAAATTTAGAATAAATAAAAGTGAGACGTGGGAGATGGAAGGGTAGGGAGCTTGGAGACCAGAAGAAAGGCGGGTGTGCTGGGGGCCCACGGGGAGGGCTGGCCTAATGCCAAGAAGATTGGGTAAGGTTTCCCCAAGGGCCAAACCAAGGATGGCCAGCATTTTATAGGCAGGAAGGGCTGTCAAATAGAACACATGCTAATGGTGCCAGGAGCTCGTCTTCTTTACTCATCTCATCCTAAAAACCCATTTCCCCAGACTTTGGATAACTAATAGCAAGCAGCCCATCCACCGAACATTTCCTGAATGCGCAAGTTGCCACAGTTAATGAAGTTCGTGAAAAACTGCAGCCGGGGAGCATTTTATTAACATCTGTCACAACTTATCAGCTCGACCTATGCAAACGTTATGTGTTCCATTTTGTATGAGGGAGAAAAGGAAGCAGTTCGTTTTCTCCCGGCCTTCCCTGTCTTCTGTGATGCACAGACACTGCCATCGTGTGGCCAAAGAGAGCATAGCACGCTAGACAGATTCTACAAAACTCTCCGGATGAGAAAGATTGAAATTGTGCAGAACAAAAAAAAGTAAAGGCAGTTATCAAATGAAACAAAAGACACATCCAGGCAGTCCTCAGTTTAACACCTTTGCTTATATAGTGGCTGTTTGGAACGCAAGGTACACATTCTCCCCAAAAGAACCTGTGATGGTGATGAGTTTCCGGAGCTTGTCTACCGATGCTTTTCACCAGGGCACACTTAGAACCCAGCACCACTCAACCATGTCTCCCGGCCACTGGCAACCAGTCTGCTTCGAGAACATGCATGAGGTTCCAGCTTAGGATAGCATCTTGCCTTCCTCCGGAGAAAACCTCCTTCCCAACCCTCCCACTTGAGCTGAACATTTAGCTACTAGACCCTTAGTCAGTGACATGCATCCTGAAGGGGCTTCAGTGCCATGAGCATCCTGGGCCCCAGTGAGGCCGGAGCTCCAAGAACACTCCCAGCTCTGAGAAGGGAGAGGCCTCCTGAGATACTCCACTGTCACACAGCAGAATTTCTTGAGCATCTCCTAAGTGCCTGGCCCTGTACTGGTGCTGGAAACACAGAGAACCATCGATGGTGACCACTTCCCTTAAGGAAGTCACAACCCAATGGGAGAAATAGACCAGTCCGAGCTCACAGCCTAGAGTGATAAGCACCATATGATGCTCATATATGGCTATGTGCTGGGCTCGCTTTTTGACAAGTATTTATTTATTGATTTATTTATTTGTTTGTTTATTTCAGGGCCTCAGCTGCACCATACGGAGGTTCCCAGGCTAGGCGCTGAATTGGAGCTGCAGTTACCAGCCTACACCACAGTCATAGCAATGCAGTAGGGATCCATGCTGTGTCTGAGACCTACACTGCAGCTCAAGGCAATGCCAGATCCTTAACCCACTGAGTGAGGCCAGGGATCGAACCCACATCCTCATGGATACTGGTTGGGCTCTTCACTCACTGAGTCACAACAGGAACTCCCCCTGGACAAGCTTTTATATTGCACTTGTTATGTGCCAGGTGCCCTTTTAACAGCTTAAAAACATTAACCCATTCATTGTCCTATAAGAGAGGTACTATTATTATCCCAGTTTTACAGATGAGAACCTAAGAGGTCGAGTTGTAGACATGGGGTCTGAACCCAGACAGTCTGTAGCGATGAGGAGATGAGAAAAACGTGGATCCCAACAACCCTGTCACATAAGCCTATTGTGCCCATTTGACAGCCAGGCCCCTGGAGTTCAATGGCTTCCTACTGCTTTGGTTGGTTGTTGTCTTTTTGCCTTTTCTAGGGCCATACCCACGGCATATGGAGGCTCCCAGGCTAGGGGTCTAACAGGAGCTGTAGCCGCCGGCCAACGCCACAGCCACAGCAATGTGGGATCCGAGCCGTGTCTGCAACCTACACCACAGCTCACGGCAACGCTGGATCCTTAACCCACTGAGCGAGGCCAGGGATCGAACCCGCAACCTGGTGGTTCCTAGTTGGATTCGTTAACCACTGAGCCACAACAGGAACTCCATACTGCTTTCTGATGCGGGGTAGCAGAGGAGATCCATCTAATGAGGACCAGGGCCTAGAGAAGCCTCCCCCGAGGGGGCATTCCTGAGGTGGACATGAAGTGTGAGCTGGAGGTGGGTGTTCTGGGCAGAAGGAAGAGCAAGAACCAAGATGCAGAGGTGTCAAGGACCTGGTAGCGTTGGGATTCATATGTGATCCACTAGGACTGGAGGAGATAAAAGGATAATTGACAGGAGCTGAAGTTAGAGAGGTGGGTAGGAGCGGTGCGAAGTCCCACAGAGGTTATGGAATTATTTTATGTACGAAGTGACACCATCTGATTTGGAGATGGCTTGGTGGGAGGCTAGATCAGTAGGCAGACTACTTAGAGGGCGGTCACAGCGACCAAGGCGATGAATCTCAACTAAGGCACTAGCCATCTGAATATAGGAGAACGATGCATTTGAGATATAATCATCTGAACAGACGTTCAAGTTCATGATTCCTTAACCCGGACATCCCAATCTAGAGGGTAAAGTCAAACCCTTGAGGATGGCGAACACGACCCAGTTTCATTGGGAGGGAGCCTCTTTCTCTCACAGCCTCCTGCTCCCCATCCCCTCCCAGGCCATGGTCCTCACCCCTCTGTGTCTTTAGAAAGGCTTTCCTGTGTCTCTCAGATGCCCTCTTCTTTGTTCTCTCGGAAAACTCTTATTCATTATTCAAAACCATCTCAAATATCAGCCCACTGACTTAACAAACATTGATAAAGCATCTTTCCATCAACATCTCCCTTTCCATTTAATCTTCCCCCTAACGATGGTTCTACAGGGACCCAAGACGATGCAGGCCGAGAAAATAGCTTTTGGATTCAGGAGACTTGATCACAGGATACATTTAAAAGGAGCGGGGAAAACTCCATCTTTGTGGCAATCCTACGTAAAGAATATAAACAACTGCTCTAAGAATCGTTGGAGCTGTTACCTTAGAATAGTCTCTTTGTTCATTTTTCTTTATTAAATGGCTTTTATTTTTTCCATTATAGTTGGTTTACAGTGATCTGCCAATTTTCTACTGTACAGCAAGGTGACCTAGTCACACATACATGTATACATTCTTTTTCTCACATTATCCTCCATCATGCTCCATCATAAGTGACTAGATGTAGTTCCCAGTGCTATCTACGCTCATTTTTCAATGACTAACTTCAAATGCCTGGTGCTGTGCTCTGAAGGGAATTGCAAGCACTGGCTCCGTGCTCAGGAAGCTAGCTCTCACCTTGGTTGGGGGCAGGGGGCAATGGATGGACATGAAACTTGGCCAAAGCTTATTCTGGGCCACAGGGCATTTCTGGCCAAGGTAGGCAAGACCGGGATGGGGGTGGGGGGAAATGACTCATAAATCTCCTATTCTCACTCATCACTGCACTTTGCAAGACAGCCCTTACAGATCTCATCTTTGCAACAGCCCTCCGACAAGCTGGTTACCACTAGTGCACTTTAGAGCCATGAAAACTGAGTCTGGGAAAGGTTGTCTCAAAGTCTCACACTGCCAAGTTGCAAAATGAAGGCTTTAGCCCCTGGAAGCACTCGTGCGGGTGGAGGCTGGGCAGGGGGCTGGGGGGCCGGTGAGCACGGATCACAGGGGGCTGCCCCACGTGCCCAGACACTAGCCCCTGGGTGAACATTACGCCACCTGTGCCCTCGGTAGTCCACCCCCGCCTGGGAGGTAGATCTCAGGCCGGCTGCATTGCGGCCCCTGTATGGTGGTCCCAGCTCTTACCAGGCCCCACAGCAGAGCTGTTCTAACTGCCGCCCTCCCTGGCATTTTAGCCTCCTGCTTCCGGCTCCTGCACCATGAAAATCCTGTTCTGTGACCTTCTGCTGCTCAGCCTCTTCTCCAGCAGCGGCAGCGTGTCCAGCAGCTGTCACAAGGACTGTCTGGCCTGCAGAGAGAAGCTCCGCCCAGCTCTTGACAGCTTCAGCCTTGAGGTAGGTCCAGGAGCGGCCGTGTCTTCCCACCACCCCGGATCCCTCCACAAGAGCCACTCAGTCTGAGAAACTACTGGCCTCCCCCAGAGGTCACATGACTCTCCCAGTGTCAGGTGATCTGCAGGTAACAGAAGCAGACTTGAGCATCTTCTTTTTTTTGTTTGTGTGTCTGTCTGTTTTTTAGGACCGCAATTGTGGCATATGGAGGTTCCCAGGCTGGGGACTGAATCAGAGCTATAGCTATCGGCCTACGCCACAGCCACACCAACACGGGATCCAAACCTGTCTGTGACCTACACCACAGCTCACAGCAATGGCAGATTCTTAACCCAGTGAGCAAGGCCAGGGATTGAACCCAGGTCCTCACCTGTACTAGTTGGGTTCACTACCACTGAGCCACAACAGGAATTCTTTAGCATCTTCCGAAAGCAAATCCTGTCATCTTTCCACTTTTTCTTTCTTTTTTTTTTGTTTTTTGTTGTTGTTGTTGTCTTTTTAGGGCCACTACTGAGGCATATGGAGATTCCCAGGCTAGGGGTCAAATTGGAGCCACAGATACAGGCCTACAGCACAGCCACAGGCCTACAGCACAGCCACAGTCATACGGGATCCAAGCTGTGTCTGCAACCTACACCACAGCTCACGACAATGCCAGATCCTTAACCCACTGAGCAAGGCCAGGGATTGAACCTGCATCCCTAGGGATATTAGTCAGATTTGTTTCCACTGAGACACGACAGGAACTCCTATTTCCACTTTCCACGTTCAAATAAAGACCCACCCGTGCTGTCATTTTGTTCCCATTATAAAAATAATGCACACTACTGCTAGAGAATTTGGCAAATTCAGAGAACTATAAAACAAGAAAATTAAAATTACCTTTAATCCCCCAGTAAGAGAAAGAATCCTAGTTTTTTCACCTGCCTTATGACACCAGCATAATTTTCCCATTATTAACATTACTGTCAATTACTTCTTTCTATGAACACAGTATAGTGACTGTGTTTAACCATCCCCCTCCTGCTGAACACAGACAGTGCCTCCACTTCTGATAGTATAGGCAATTCTCAGGGAACACCTAAACACTCTCTTGTATTTTAAATTTTCGTTTGAGCATTAAATGGCTTTTCATTAAATAAGCTGCTTTCTCCACTGCCTGCATTATGATCTAAATAGTTATTCCTCTCCTATTTTTCTTTGTAGTCACATAAGCTTCTTTCAAAAGATGGCATGTTTGGAACTCCTCATTAAAAACAATAGTTTGCTGCTGTATGGCACAGGGAAGTCAATCTAATCGCTTGTGATGGAACATGATGGAGGATAATGTGAGAAAAACAATGTACAGATATGAGAGTTCCCGTTGTGGCTCAACAGTTATCAGATCTGATTAGCATCCATGAGGATGCAGGTTCAATCCCTCGCCTTGCTCAGTGGGTTAAGAATCCAGTGTTGCCATGAGCTGTGGTGTTGGTAGCAGACATGGCTCAGATCCTGCATTGCTGTAGCTGTGGTGTAGGCCGGTGGCTACAGGTCTGATTCGACCCCTACCCTAGGAACCTCCATACGCCTTGGGTGCGGCCCTAAAAAGACACAACACACAAAAAGAATGTGTATATATACATATATATAACTGGGTCACTTTGTTGTACAGCAGAAATTGACAAAACACTAAATCAATTATAATTTTAAAAAGTAAATTCAAAAAACCCCAATCAAAGAAAAAACAAAAACAACTGTCTGCCTACTGTTCCTCCAGGCAAGTGTGCAAATACAGAAACCAAGTAGGAATGTTGGGTTAACACAGTAAGGTGGGCAGACAAGGCCCCGCAACCCACCCAGGCACCTCCATCCTCCCAGGCCAGCTCAATGGTTTTCAAACCGATTTTCTGAACAGTAAGAGCCCACAATCCCTCTATGAGGGGAATTACTGGGCAAGGGGGAAGCAGAGCAAAGGACAATGGACCCCAACCTACTCTAGAGAGGCAGAGGGGGCTTTTGCAGGAACTGAAGTCTCTCAGGAGCCTGAAGATGATTGCGAGTGAAGACGCAGGGCGTCCCAGTGCCCCAGCGGCACGGGGTGGGGGTGGGGGAGCAGGCGCGGGTGCAAATGCCTGGGCAGGGAGGGGGGCAGCATTTAAGGAAGTGAGAAAAGCTGAGTTTGGCTGGAACACAGAAGGCTCACGTGCCTTTCCTATGCAGCCCAGAGAGTCTTAAAAGTTCATCCACACACACACAAAAAAAGACCTTCTTCTTGGTCTTAGTAAACAGAGCAGACAACTAGTTTACACATAAACCAGCGGAGGAGTCAATCTGGCAATTGTCTCATAACCCCCACACTAGGGCTCTGAGGTTGCAGCCTAGGCAACAGGTGAAAGCTGTGCACAATTCCCGAATCACGAGCTTAACTGCAAGCCTTACCTCCCACCCAGAGAAGCATTAGCGCTCCTGCAGGTGTTTGGACACCCATGTTCGTAAGCAGCATCACTCACAATAGTCACAAGGTGGAAATGACTCAGGAGACCACCAAGAGGTAATGGATAAACAAAAAGTGGTCTTGGCATACGACAGACTTGTTATTCAGCTTTAAAGAGGAAGGGAATCGTGACACATGTCACAGTACAGACGGACTCCGAGCAGCTTGAAATGAGCCAGTCACAACAGGACAAATATCGCAGATTCCACTTACCTGATGTTCACAGAGGAGTCAGATTCATAGAGACAGAAAGCAGAACGGGGGTTGCCAGGAGCTGGGGGAAGGGGAAGAGCGAGTTAGTGTTTATCTGGTGTAAAGTTTCAATGTGGGAAAATGAAAAACTTCTGGAGGGTAGTTGTAGGGCCGGTAGCACCACAATGTGACTGTACTTAATGCCACTGAGCTGTACACATGAAAATGGTTCAAATGGTATCCCGGATGGTATGTGCATTTTATTTTATTTTTTGGTCTTTTGTCGTTTTAGGGCCGCACCTGCGGCATATGGAGGTTCCCAGGCTAGGGGTCTAATCGGAGCTACAGCTGCCGGCCTACACCACAGCCACAGCAACGCCGGATCCTTAACCCACCCAGTGAGGCCAGGGATCGAGCCTGTGTCCTCACGGATGCTAGTCAGATCCGTTTCCACTGAGCCACAACGGGAACCCTCGGTATGTGTATTTTACAACAGAAAAATGCATCAGGAACTCAGCCGGAAAGATAACCCCCGAGTTTTACAAAGTAAAGCACTCATGACTCAGGTGCTTTAGAACGAGCATCCCTCCAGACTGTAACGGCCCTCCCACCCCAACCCCCTGACCTTGAGTGTCCAAGTCTGAGACGCCGGAGGACACCAGGGCCGGGTTCTCTCCAGCCTCCTTGCTCCATTCTCAGCATCTGTCCTCTTCCCCTTCGTTTCTCCTCTGTACCACTGGTTTCCCCCCAGCCATTTTCCTTCTTTTTTCCCCTCTCCTGCTAGCTCTCTCCTTCGCTCTGTTGTCTTGGCTTTTTGTTTTTGCTTTAAATTTTATTTTTATTAGCGTAGAGTCGATTTACAGTGTTGGGTCAATTTCTGCTGTACAGCACAGCGACCCAGGTCCACACGTGCATACACATTCTTTTTCTCATATCATCTTCCATCATGGTCTGTCCCAAGAGACTGGATGTAGTTTCCTGTGCTGTACAGTCGGACTTCGTTGCTTATCCATTCTAGATGTAACAGTTTGCATCTACCAACCCCAGACTCCCCATCCATCCCACCCTCTCCTCTCTCCCCCTTGGCAACCACAAGTCTTGTTTTTGAAAGAGCATCTACACTCTACGCTTGTGACCTTGACCCCCGGCCCCACTCCTTAGCTGCTCACCATCAGCTCCCGAGCACAGGACCCCAGCCCATGTGCAACCTTCCTCTCCTGGTCCTCCCTGGCTGAACGCAGCTCTCCTCCCCACGCCGACGCTTCTTTTTTGTCTCCCATCAGGGTCCTGTTCTCCCTCCCGCCCCCTGCACACAAGTGACCACTTCTTACCCGTGTGCACCACTTCCCGGGCTGTCTCCTCTCCCGGGCGGCAGGTAACCCCCAGAGGTACACTCCTTGCCTCCTCTCTGCTGCGCTCCGGTCACTTGCTCTAGTTCCAAGGAAACCCAGCCTCCCCTCCCCGGACGTCCCAGGGCTCCAGGGACCCGTCCCGCGGTGTTGCTTTTATGCCTCTCCCTGCCCCCCCCACACACGCCCCAGCCAATCAATCCTCCTCATTCTTCAAACCCAGATTAGGCTTCACCTCTTAGGAGAGCGGGCTTTGCTGATTTTCCACCTGTCCCCAGTTGAGCCAGCCGCTAACGGCCCCGTTCTCTGACAATTGCTTGCATCTGCTAGAATGTTGCTCACCGCGAGGTATGAGCTTTCTTCGCTCATGTGTCTGGGTACCTCCGTCACAGTGTGTGGCAGAGAGCAGTGCTCAGTAAACATAGCCAGTGGAAATTGTAAAACTGCAAGACTTTTAGTCTTTTTGTTTTGTTTTGTCTTTTGTCATTTTAGGGCCACACCATGGCATGTGGAGGTTCCCAGGCTAGGGGTCTAGTCAGAGCTACAGCTGCAGACCTACGCCACAGCCACAGCAACGCAGGATCCGAGCCGCGTCTGCACCCTATACCACAGCTCACGGCAAAGCTGGATCCTTAACCCACTGAGCAAGGCCAGGGATCGAACCCGCAACCTCATGGTTCCTAGTCGGATTTGTTTCTGTTGCGCCACAAGGGGAACTCCAAGACCTTTAGTCTTAATAGGTACAGACACTGCAGAGTTTTGTTTTGTTTTGTTTTGTTTTCGGGGGGGGGTGTTTTTTTTTCTTTTTTGGCCACACCCACGGCAATATGAAAGTTCTCAGTCCAGGGATCAAATCCGAGCCACAGGTGCCACCTACACCACAGCTGCAGAAATTCCAGATCCTTAACCCACTGCCCCAGGCCAGGGATTGAACCCATGCCTCTAAGACAGCGACCTGAGCTGCCGTAGAGTCAAGGTTGGATCCTTTACCCCCTGAGCCACATCAGGAACTCATGCAGAGTTTTTACACTGGTGTCTTTCAAAGCCAGTAAAAAATTTGCAGCCTGTTTGCATTTCTCCATAGCATCTTAAACTTGGGTCCAGACAAGGCAGAAAATGGCCAGTTGTGGCCTCACAGAATGACCCCTGCAAGTGCCTGCGGACCCCCTGGCTGCCTGATCACTTGGTTTCTAGCTTGTGTTCACTTTTAACCCATTTTTTTTTTAAGTTTTATGAAATGCCTATAATTTAGGAGACCACATCTCATTTCCAGGTCTTGCAACTCTTGAGTATGGCTTCTCTGTGAATAATGGGGGGACTCAGATATTTCAGTAAGAGTCACCTCCCCAGTCTCCACCAATTATGGAATTCTGAGCTAACCCCAGGACCCCTGGACCCTTGACTTCATCAAGAATTTCTTCATTTCTCACTCCAGGTCGATGGTCCAAGTAAGACTGGCTTTTTGTTAGACTATAATTTCGGGCAGTGAATGACTCACACCTTCCAAACCTCTGCAGTAGCCTGGGCTCTCAGCCAGCTGTGAACACTACCGACCCCATCTGCTTAAGCAGAAAAAAAAGCTAGGTTCACGGAGATGTTTTCAATACAAAAAAAGAAGGTAACCTGCAAGAAAATTCTTGGGAAATTTACTTAAAACTTCCTAAAACTTGGAGTTCTGTGGAGGCTCAGCAGGTTAAGGGTCTGGCGTTGTCACTGCTGTGGGGAGTGGGTTCAATCCCTGGTCCCAGAACGTCCACATGCTGCAAATATATCCAACAAAAAAAAGGGAAAGAAAGAAACTTTCTAAAACTCAACAGCAGAAGAAACTAGCTTCTGGTAGTATTTTCTGTCTGAATTACATAAAAACGCTTAGGATCTGACTTGCAGTAGGAGTTTCTTATATGTTCTTCCTTTGTGCTATTCATCAGATGGCTGCTAGTGTTGGTCCTCAGATATGCTAGTAGAACCTCCTAAAACAAATAGATCCCAAATGGCTTGATTTGGGATCACGAGAGGCTTGATTCCTTGCTGGCAGAAACATGACAATCTCAATGGGCTGCTTCTTTTCCTTTTAATGGTCTCTTGGCCCTGTTTCCCTAATCTTTGATCCCTGACAGCGAAACAAATAGCCCTTGCTTCCATTTCCCGACAAGCCCAGCTTTTCAGATCAATGTGGCACCAATCTGGGACTTTCCAGATGCTCTCCCACTCGTGTTGAATGGAGCAATGTGGGGGCTGTGAAAACGTGTCCAGCTCACTTAACGGGCCATTAACCAGCTCTGGAAAGAGGCCGGTGGGTCCCTCACATGCCCATCTGGTGCTACAAATGCTTCTGTGAATTCGGATTCCTCCTTGTTGCCCAAAACCTTCTCCTAAATCTAGAGTTGAGATGATTTTGTTAATACCTAATTCATCTGACAGTATGTTGAATCCAGGCTCTGCATCTGGTTTGATCATAGGATTTCATTTTCTCTGACACACAACCTAATTACCATCTGGGCTTAGAAACCCAGGGGCTCGGAGAAGATCTGAGCGCCTCTAGGTTTAACAGCTTCCACCTGTTCCTGTAAATTGAAGGCTCAGATAAATGCAACAAGCATTTTGGGCCACCCAGTCTGTGAGGACCGGACAAGTGTGCTCAAAAGTCCATTTTAGCTTGAAAATTCTCCACTTCTGCTGGCTTTCCCAGTGCTCCCCACACTTTCCTGCTTTCTCCTTGACTCTGTAAAGTAGTGTTTCTCAGGCTCATCACTGTGGATATTTCAGGCTGGATAATTATTTGCTGTGGGGTGGAGGTGTCCTGTGCCTCTTAGGATGTTTGTCAGTGTCTCTGTGAAACGGAGCAGGACCTTGTGGGACCCTCCTGGGTACAAGTGCTCTCTTGTTCATAGAAAATAGGTTTTGGAGTTCCTGTCGTGCCTCCATTGTTAATGAACCCGACTAGTATCCATGAGGATGCCGTTTCGATCCCAGCCTCGCTCAGTGGGTTAAGGATCCAGCATTGCCTTGAGTTGTGGTGTAGGTCGCAGACTCAGCTCAGATGCCATGTTGCTGTGGCTGCGGTGTAGGCCAAAGGCTGCAACTCTGATTCGACCCCTAGCTTGGGAACTTCCCTAAACTGTGGGTGTGGCCCTAAAAAGACAAAAGACAAAAAAAAAAAAAGAAGAAAGAGAGAGAGAAAGAAAGAAAAGGAGAAGGAGAGAGGAAGGAAGGAAGGAAGGAAAGAAGGAAGGAAAGAAAAGAAAGAAAATAGGTTTTGTTTAGCCTCCTAGATTTTCCCTGAGTTCCAAAGGGCAGATTCAAATAGATACTAATCAGGGAAGGGAGCTTTGCAGAGACAAGGGAGGAGCAGCCAAGAAACAATAGCGCAGCCTTGGGGCAGGGTCCTGGTTTCCCCTCGAGGGATACACTTAACAGCACCTTGGAGCTCTTCTGCAGAGCTAAGGCCCCTCCCAGGCGGAGGGCGGTAACCCCTGGCTGAGCACAAGATTCCTGGAGCCCCGCCCTATTGCCTCACCACCAACCAATCACAAGAAAGCCACACACCACATCCCTGGCAGCCCTTACCCCACATTTTGCCTATAAAAACTGCTCCCCAAAAACCACTGGGAAGTTAGGGGTTTGAGCACAAGCCACCCATTCTCATTTGGCCCTTGAATAAACATTTTTCTGTTCCAAACTCTGACATTTAGCTTTGTTTGGCCTCATCGTACATCAGGAACTTGCGTTTGGTAATACTCAGCCTCTACTCATTAAATAGCAGTAGCCTCCCCTTGCTCCCACCCGCTGTGTGACAACCAAAAAACATTGCCACGGGTTTCCACTGTGGCTCAGCAGGTTAAGAATCTGACTAGTATGAGGATGCAGGTTCGATCCCCGGCCCCACTCAGTGGGTTAAGGATCACAGAGTTTCTTGAACTGTGGTGTAAGTCGCAGACGTGGCTCAGATCTGGCATTGCTGTGGCTGTGGCGTAGGCCGGTGGCTACAGCTCCGATTCAACACTTACCCTGGGATCTTCCAAATGCTGCAGGTGTAGCCCTAAGAAGAAATAAACAAACAAAAAAAAAAGCAAAAATGTCTCCAGGCATTGCTATGTCCCCAGGATGGGGGGCAAAACTGCCCGCAGTTGAGACCCACTGCTTTAGAACACACACATGGGTTGGAAAAGAATTTCTGGATCTGGAGTTCCAGTCATGACGCAACGGTTAACGAATCCAATTAGGAACCATGAAGTTGCGGGTTCGATCCCTGGCTTCACTCAGTGGGTTAAGGGTCCGGCGTTGCCATGAGCTGTGGTGTAGGTCGCAGGCGCAGCTCAGATCCCGAGTTGCTGTGGCTGTGGCGTAGGCCCGCAGCTACAGCTCTGATTAGACTCCTAGCGTCGGACTCTCCATATGCCCTGGGTGCGGCCCTAAAATGACAAAAAGCCAAAAAAAAAAAGCATTTCCGGATCTGAAACAAAGTGAAGACAGGTTTACTGAGGCAGAAGATCCTGTTAACTCAGTGACCTGACTTCCTGTTAAGTGTCACTATTTATGGCCCACCGCTTGCTGCTTGTTTGGGGGTACATAAGGCCCATAAGGGCGGGCTGAGGAGGGGGTCACCTACCTTTCCTGGTAGCGGCAGGAAGAAGTGGGACGGGTTGCTCAAGGTGGAGCAGGGGCATTACAAAGAGACAGGTGCAGCGATGATAAGGGCCTGGTAATTCTTTGGCTTCGAGTTCAGTCTCTTTGAAGGGGCCTTGACGTCCAACATACACAATAATCCAATAGGATGATCATCTCAAAGGATGAATTACAAATTGTTTCTACCCGGTTTTCTTCAGAGTCTTTCTTTCAGGAGCAGGCCAAGTACAGACCCGAGTGACCCTCTACAGGGTCCCAACCACATGTTTCCACGATGGCTCCTTCCTCCTCGGAGCAAGTTCCAAAGCAGGGTTTCTCGGAGTGTAGTCCAGCCTCAGAATCTCCTGGGACACTTGAAAATGCATATTCCTAGGCCCTACCTTTGGCTTACTGAGTCAGAATCTCCACGGGTATAGATGAAGAGTGTCTCCTAGCCAGCCCCAGTAGTGTTTTTTTGTTTTTCGCTTTTTTTTTTGTCTTTTTTTTTTTAGGGCCACACCAGTGGTGTATGGAAGTTCCCAGCCTTGGGCTGGAATCGGAGCTGCAGCTGCCGGCCTATGCCACAGCTGCAGCAATGCCAGATCCGAGCCCCCTCTGCAACCACAGCTCACAACAATGCCGGATCCCCAACCCTCTGTGCGAGGTCAGGGATTGAACCCGCATCCTCATGGCTACCATTCTGGTTCATTAAGACTGAAAACGGGCAAGGACCAGGTTGGGGAGGGACTTGAATGCTCTGCTCAGGAATTTGGAGATATTTTAGTTTATTCTTTTATTTTATTTTTCTTAGGGCTGCACCCGCGGCATATGAGCCACGACAGGAACTCCCCCAGCAGTGATTCTTAAAGGACACTCAACTATGCAGTTCCTTTGTTCTAAAGTCCCCCCTTCCCATCTATGGAATTTGCCTGTCCTTCTTTCTCACCCAGTGAGTTTGTGGGTGTGAAAAAGCGGTTCCTCTATGTATCATACCGAGCTGGCACTTACGACATCTTGGTTCTGGCAGCATATCTGGGGAAACTCTAAGTGGAAAAGACACGCTCGGAAAAAGCTCGAGTATCAGCAGGGGCCAGCATCACCCCCCTGGCTAGCAGGTGGTCTGGGCCAAAGTTCTCCTTGGAAACCTCACTAGTGAGGGAGAGCAGCGCTCACACTCGATACCATGTCTTTTTTCTCTCTGGTCTAGCAGAAAATGAGCAATTTCCCCATCAGAAGCTTTCTCATAGCATCCTTATTTTCCCATTAGTTTCCACCAATTCGGATTGCAAGCGCAGAGAGGTCACTGAGGAGGAAATGTCCTGGGTTGGAATTTGAAACATTTGAGTTCTGTTCAGGTTATCTTGTCATCTCAGTGTAGTTTCAAACCCATTACTGAACCACACTGTAACAGGTGAACATGGGCTACGACAGTGGTTTTCAAACCTGGGCAAATATCAGAGTTACCTGAGCTTTGTCAAAATAAGATTCAAGCCCTGGTTCTGTTCCTTAGAGATTTAACTGGGTTGTGAAAGTCTGTGTTTTAAAAAGTTCTGCAGGGAGTTCTCTGGTGGTGCAGCAGGTTAAGGATCAGGCATTGTCACTGCTGTGGCTCAGGTCACTGCTGGGGCGTAGGTTTGATCCCTGGCCCAGGAACTTCCATATGCCACAGGTGCAGCCCCCTCCTCAAATAATGAAATAAAAAGAAATAAAAATCAAAAGTTCTGCAGATGATTTGGATTCATACCCAGCTGTAGGATCCATTGGACCAGGTGCTGCTTAAGATCACTCCTAGCGCTAGAATTTTATGCAACACTTTGCTGATGCACAAGAAGAGTCAGGGCTTCTCCCAGTGTGGCCATGGGGGACCTCAGCTGCAGATCCCCTCTTTCTCCGCTTGATTTTCTACACTTCCCACCCTCACTATGGATTCTACTCTGCATTCCAGCTGTTGGATGCCTGAAACGCATACATGCTCCCTAAAGCCCAGCTACAGACAAGTGGAGAGGTGCTTACCCTGGGGTCCACAGATGCCTGTCCACGACTAGGCTTTAGAAGACTTACAAACCCCCTGAATATGACATGCATGTGCATTTATCTGATGAAAGGGCCATCCACAGCTTTCATCAGATTCTCAGAAGAGTCCATGACCCCAAAAAGGTTAAGAATCCTGGTCTAATGGGACAGATAAGGAATCATGAAAACAAAGAGTTGCAACAGGGTGACAGGTGCTAAATCAGAAGTGTGTGCTAAGTGTTGGGGGAGTTCGAGTCTGATTGCAACTAGCTGCCACTCCTGTTTTTCCAGTGACTCTATTTCCTATCTTTTTTCTTTAAAAATTTTTCTTTTTCTTCCTTTGTCACCCTTAGCTAAATATAAAGAGACTTCTTGCTTAACTTAGCTCAGGGCAGCAAATCTCTACTGAAACTCTCCTATTTACCGGATGGAGAGGATTCCTTCGTGAGCAACATGTGGTCCCTCATGTGTCCTATTCTGTCCTGTGAGCTGTTACAATTATACTAAGCATTCAAATTTCCACAAGAGTGATGGAGAGTTCTGTGGCAGCAGAGAGGCAGGAAAGACCAGTTCTGGCCGGGAAGCCAGAAGACCGGGGCCATGGAGGGGTAGCCCTGGAGCTTGGCTGGCCCCGGAGACGGGTGGAAGGAGGTTTTTCCATCAGAGGGAACAGAGTGAGAAAAGGCATGTGGGGAACGCGGCGAGCTTGGCGTGTCTGAGGCACCAGGAGCGTGGATAAGGTGTTTTGAGGGGGGACTTGGAACTAAGACTGAAAATGGGCAAGGACCAGGTGGGGGAGGGACTTGAATGCTCTGCTCAGGAGTTTGGAGATATCTTATTTTAGCTCTTTTTTCTTTTTTTTTTTTTTGAGGGCCTCACCCATGGCATAGAGGTTCCCAGGCTAGGGGTCAAATCAGAGCTGCAGCTGCCAGCCTAAGCCACGGCCACAGCCATGTGGGATTCGAGCCACATGTACAATCTATGCCACATGCAGCTCACAGCCAGATCCTTAACCCACTGAGCGGGGCCGGAGATCGAACCCGCATCCTCATGGATACTAGTCTGGTTCGTTACCACTGAGCCACAATGCGAACTCCCAGGAGGAGAGTTGTTTTAGACAAAGACAAAACACTGGAGGGTTGTGGGTAAGTAATGATATGATTAGATCTATTCTCCAGGAAGACAGTTCTGCCAGGGATATAAAATGGATTAAGGCAAAGCAAAGATCAGAGTTGGAGAGTTCCACGAGGAAGCCGAAGAAGGGATTAGGCAGAAGCAATGGCGAGGAGGTGGCCGACTTACCTATTGACTGGGTGGAGGAATGGGGTCGTGACAAGGGAGACGCTGGAGAGACGCTTAGGGTTCAAACCCGGAGTCAACTGGGGACCAAGGCGCCATTCAGAGAGAGACATAGAGCAGAAGGACAGACGTGAGTAGAGAAAGAATATCAGATAGGAATTCAACTCACCTGCTAGTCACAGACACCTAAAGTTAACATCTTTAATACGATGGAGATTCCGAAGTTTCCTGGTGGCTCAGCAGGTTAAGGATCGGTTTTGTCATGGCTATGGCTCGGGCCACTGCTGTGTCACAGGTTTGTGAGTGTGGCCAAAAAGAAAAAAAAATAAGATGGTGATTTGATTCCTCGTAAAGAAGTCGGACTCCCCTTTCCACCGGACTCCCCTTTCTGCTTCCAACCTCATGTGGCTTTCATCCTCTGAGTTACCTCGTGGTTTCAGGATGGCCCAGGGACCAGCAGCCAAAAAACGTCCTAAGCAGGAGACTAGCGGAAGGGGAGGAAAAAGTTAAAAAAAAAGATGTTCTTCCCAGATAAGTCAGCCCCCTAAGTTCCAGGAAGTGCTCCTGGTCAATTCCACATATATGTCATCAGCCACCTCTGGCTACAAAGGAGGCTGGGAATCATAAAGGTGGCCCTCGGGGAGAAAACGAGTGTTCTCTTAGCGAGGAAGACGGGAAATGGGTACAGAATGGGCAACTGGCAGCCTCCAGAAGGGAAGGCTGGCTTTATCCTTAACAAATTGCACTTAATGAGAGAGCAGACAGGGATCAGAGAACCGTCTGGACTTCAGGAAATAATAGCTGCTGGACATAGAGACCTGGGAGGCCCTGAGAGAGGTGATGGCCAACATCACAGAAAAGGGCAAAGTCACCAAGGAGCGGACTGGAAAGGGAGGCGAGACATTTAGAGACAGAATCAGGAACACAGGTCGGTGCACAAACGGTCTGAGAAGTTAGTGCAGCATCAGAAAGAGCATTTTCAGGAGGGTGTGGTCCCTGTTACCAGATGTTGTGGATCAAGGAGAATGAGGGCTAAGCGTCCTGGGTCTGATGGCTGGGAAGTCACTGGAGGTCCTCAAGAAGGAAGGTTAGTGGAGGGATGAGGGTGGGAGGCAGATTTCAAGGAGTTGAGGGGAAAGTGGAAGATGCTGAGAAGGAGGCGAGGCACAGGTCGCATCTTGGAGAAGCTTGGCGGGGAGCAAAAGAGGGGCAGGGCTGGCAGTGGCAAAGGCTCGTGGGAGAAGTTGGATTGAAGGAAATCTTTTGAGGATTTGACAGAACAGCCTGAGAGGTCTGTGATTTAAACTCCATGAACCTCTCACTCCTTGGATAGGGATCAGGCAGGAAACCTTGCCCTAGAGGCATCTAGGCCACTCCAAACACCTGGGTGGGCGTTCCAGTCCCCTGGTGGTATCACACCTGCCCAGGTAGAACAGTAACTCCTGACGACCGTAAGCCAAGTAAAGACTCCAAGTTTTAACGATGGACCTTGCAGCTTCCTGCTGACCATGATGTCAAGGTCAGATTGAAGCGGGGTTTTCATCTGGCTAAGGCTGGAAACCAGAGAGGAGCATTTGAGGGCGAAGCTGAAATAGCAAATAGGGGAAATTTTGGAGGCAGAGGCTTCCAGGAGACCCACTTAGAGACAGGAACGTGGGACGGAGGGGCCAAGTCCAGGTTGGGAGCGTGGGGACATCAGGCTGGTGGCCTAGTTGAGAAGTGGGAGATGGCTGGAGCCGCAGCAGGAGTTCCTGGGCACTGGCGGGTCTACTGGATTGCATCTGATGGTCCCAGATTGCCCAGCCTGCCTGCATCCCAAATGGTCTTGACCCCATTTTCTCTGACGCATAGGGAGCGATGACTAGTGTGGGGGGAGGTGAGAAATGAACCACACCAAAGTTGATCTTCACCTGGTGACTTTCAAATAACCATGCAGATTAAACTCTATGCCTTGACATCCCCGATTTCTCAAACCCATCTGACCTCTCCTAAGCCTACTAAGGGAACAAAATAAAATTCTTTATGAGTCAGCCTAACGGGCTGATTTTGACTCCCCAAACCCAACTAAGGTTGTACCCGGGTACAGATGTGGTACACTCATTTCTGTTAACCTGCTGTGTCACCTGGGGTGAGTTAATCTCATCTCTCTGAGCCCCGGCTTTCTCTGTTGGTGAAATGACAGAGCTGGGCCAGTTTTCTCTCTTTCCAACTCTGAAATCCTATGACCCTGAATAACTACATGTCAAACTGCTGCTCGGTACTTGATACACAGATGCTCGAGAAGCACTTGCAATTGGTGCCAAGAGAGGGACTCTGTCTACTCATTGCCTTGAACTAAGAGATATCCCTGGTCTTTCTTCTTCCTCCCACCTCTGTCTTTGCAGGTGTGCATCCTCGAGTGTGAAGGGAAGGTCTCAGCCAGTCCCGTCTGGACTCCGTGCACCAAGGTCATGGCCAGAGGCTCCTGGCAGCTCAGCCCTGCCGACCCGGACCACGTGGCGGCTGCCCTTTACCAGCCAAGAGCCTCCGAGATGCAGCATCTGAAGCGGATGCCCCGCGTCCGGAGCCTCTTCCAAGCCCAGGAAGGGACCGAGCCCCGCATGGATGAGGCTGGAGGGACGGAGCAGAAGCAGCTGCAGAAGAGGTTTGGGGGCTTCACGGGGGCCCGGAAGTCAGCCCGGAAGTTGGCCAACCAGAAGCGGTTCAGTGAGTTTATGAGGCAGTACCTGGTCCTGAGCCTGCAGTCCAGCCAGCGCCGGCGCACCCTGCACCAGAATGGTAATGCGTAGCCGGGCGGGGAGCCCCTCCCAGCTGCACCGTCCACTTCAACCCATGAGTGAGTTGGGCCCGAATGAGCTGGGGGCAAGAAGAAAACTCCTATTCCCCTGTGTCAGCCCTCCTCCCGGGCCTGGGGGACACGTCCCCCGCCCCCCAACACATACACACTCCCCGCACCACCTCCAGATACTCAGCTCCTGGGAGCCGAACCCACCTCCTTGCCTTCCGCCCACCTTCCTCTGGGAGCCAGGATTTTCCTGGGATCGCTCCCCATGCTGACCACTGCCATTAAGAGACTGGTTACCATGGGGATAATAGTCGTGTGTTAAGATAACTAATTCCTCTGTAGCTCTCCAGGAGCTTAGTTACTATGGGGACAGTTAAGTGGACCAATCCTCCTATCTGGTTGCCATAGAAACCATTCAGCTCACCTTTCCTCTAGAGACTATCTCTAAGAACCCAGAGCTGAACCCGCACTTAGCCATTTGCAGAGTCTGCTTTCTGTGGCTGTGCTGTTGCTATTTCACCTTCAAAAACGGCTTAGCTATCCCTCCCCCCCCACCCCCCTGAAGCTTAAGATGATCAGAAACCATTAAACTTCCCCACTCTCCCCCCATCAAGGGGCTCCGGTTAGGACCAGTTCTTTTTAGGACAGAGTTTGGCTTTTCTTTCTTCTACATATCGCTTGTCCATCCGAAGCCTTTGCCCGAGATGGGCAGATTTTCACAGCCCATAGTGCCTGAGCAAAGCTTTGAGAATCTGGCCTATGTGACCTGAGCTGTTTTTAGGAGGACTTAGGGATCACCACCTTTCTTCACTTCTCCCAGTGCCATTTTTGTTTTGTGTTTGTTTGCTCACCCTCATCCTCTGGCCCTGCTGGCTTGTTCTTACCCCCACAGGTACGTTTATACATGTACCTTTACAAAGTTCAGATAACAAGCACCAGAGATCCTCATTTACCGCCCATTCACTAGAAACTCAGCTTTCCTCAGCCCACCTACCTTTGAGTGGTGTGAGGAACTAGCCCCGTGGAATTTTCCGATAATCTAAGATCCCAACCATCAAGCATAAGTGCCTCCTTAACTCATAGGTGGGAATATGATTATCTGCAGGGTCTCCTATCTCTCTTTAAATGGTATAGAAACTTCCCCTAACAGAAAAAACTAGTCAGTTGATCAAAAACTTTCCCAAGACATGCTTAACTCAAGTCAGGGCTCTTCCCTGACTCAGAGGCATAGGAGAAAAAAAGTCTGCACTTGCTGTTTTATTTTGCTTCCTGTACACTGAAGAGAGCTGATTGTTAATAATCTTCCTTCAAAGTATACTAATACACGTGTTGATCTTTGGTACCCACACTTTGGCAGGGGGCAGCCCACGTAGCTCTTGGCAGGTAGACTGCCTTGTTTGCAAAAGGTCTATTGCCAAATATGGGTATATGCATTGTGAGGCAAAGGCTGCCGTGTTTATTTTAGCTGAGTGACTAATCTCTGAAGGCCTCGAATTAACCTGCATGGTTTTTGAAGTCATATTCTTGGATCCTTAACAAGTGCTTTATTTTTCCTAAGCCTTATCTACACAGGACCTAACGGTAAATCTTTCAGAACTAGCGTGGACTGGATTCTTTTGAATCTTAAAGACATTCCTCTTTAAAGTGACTCCTAAGGGGACACTGAAGACATGTCTAACTCTGAACTGCAACCATTTTCTTTACCTAAAGAAAGACAGTTTAAAGAGGGTTTAAAATCAGTCACATTAGCGGGAATCAACTTAACTAAGTTGTAAACTATTTGCGCTCCTATTCAGGCAATTGGTTTTTCCAGTTTTCGATTAAGCTCCTAGCTGAGCGGCACTGTAACATGGCTGGTAACCAGCATCCCTCTGAGGCTTTGCTCAAGATGTAAAGTTCTTGATGGAAACACCAGAGATATTAACCAGCTCATCTGGGTGTGACTGATGGCTCTCCTCCCCTGAGCATCTTGCTCGTTCTTTTTCCCACACACTCATGGTTGCTGAATTCCAGCGTGGATGTGTATTTATGAGTCCCTTAAGCCTCTCTTTATTTACCTGTACACACATACCCCAAGCAGCCCCACATGTGCTTGAGATCTCCCCACTGGGGCGGGGGCGGGGGGTTAGGGGGAACCCCTGTGGCCAGCGCTCTTCTGGATCCTGAGATTCCCCAACATCAACCTGTATGTAGGCTGGAGGAAACGGTGTCACCTAACACATGGGATACAGAACCCTATTCAGGAGTTCTCACTGTGGCTCAGCAGTAACAAACCCAACTAGTGTCTACGAGGATGCAAGTTCGATCCCTGGGCTCGCTCAGTGGGTTAAGGATCCAGCGTTGCCGTGAGCTGTGGTGTAGGTCGAGGATGTGGCTCAGATCCCCTTTGGCTGTGGCTGTGGTGTAGGCCGGCAGCTGCAGCTCTGATTTGACCCCTAGCCTGGGAACCTCTCCGTATGTTGCAGGTGCAGCCCTAAAAAGAAAAATAAGTATGTTCTTCAAATCAAAAGAACCCTATTCACAAAGTGTGAGGACGTCCTGGAAAGGAGGGACACTGGGGTAGAGGGCCAGTCCGGGCAAGCCCGTGAAAAGTGCAGAGCTGGTCCCAGTTTCTGCTGTCCCTTTCCCTGGCCCTATACTTCCCGCCTCTCTTCTACTGCCCCAGGGCTTGACCTTGACCTTGACCGGGGAAAGTGAGCAGATCCGTTCCTGGTTGAGGAATTAGTGAAGTTAACACTTGCAGTGTAAGAGAGCCATAAATGAGGGCTCTATTTAGCTTGAAGAATTACACAGATTCCGAATACCAGGGATCAGAGACCTGTTTCCAGGGGGAGGGGGCCTATCCTAGGCCTTTCAAGTCCCAGCCCAGGCCCACCCCCTCCCTTTAGTCTGCTGGTCCCGCCACTGCCGGAGGCGGGCAGGGAAAGCAGGTGTGTAGAAGGAGTAGCTGCGTTAGGCGCTATTTATTCAGAGAACAGCTCTCCTTTCCTTTTTTTATTTTTTTTCTTTTTCGGCTGCACCCATGGCATATGAAAGTTCCCAGACCAGGGATCCAAACCAGGCCACATCTGCGGCTTAAATGCCATAGCTGCAGTAACATCAGATCCTCAACCCACTGCACCACAGGGGAAACTCCAGGTGATAGCTTTTCTTCGCCTCCTTTCTAATGCTCAGTCATTAGGGCAAAGAGGACTGAAGGGTCAGAAAAACTATCGGGTTTGCCACTGTAATCCTTTCTGTCTCCCCAGGTGTCCGGGCAATCCCCAAATCAGCATGTCTCCAGCCCCAGACCTGCCGGCTGGGAATCAGGATTCCTTCTTCCCCGAGGCACTGAGACTGGCCTTGCCTCCAGGCCTCCACCCCCAGGGCCCAGCCCCTGTCTGGTTATCCCCCTCCTTCCTCCACCCGCCCCTTGGCATGTTTCATGATAACCCTGTTGCTACATCAGAGTGTATTTTTGTAATTCCTCCAGCTACCATTTAAACAGCCCTGTCTTTCCTTCTCACCTGCCTCTTCCCTCTTCTTGGGGTGGGTTAAAGGAACAAGAAATCAAGCCGGGGGTTTTGACTTGTCACTGCCATAACTTGTTTGTAAAAGAGCTGTTCTTTTTGACCGATTGTTTTCAACAGATATTTCTCCATTAAACTTCTGCTGAGCAAAACGGTTAATACATTGGTTGGCTGTTTTTCAGTGGAGTAACTGAGAAGCATGGACCTCAGACACACCACCAGAGCTGCCTCTCTCAGGAGGCAGAGGAAAAAGCGGGTGGCTCTGCCTTATGTAAAGTGTGACAGGTGAGATAGGGGAACAGAAACACCCCATATCCAAGCCCACAGCTGTGTGAAGAGCCCGGTGGGATGGAGGGGGGGGCCAGGTTGCTGCGCTCCCACCCCCAGTTTCTGACTCACTAGAAATTTGCATTGATGAGGGCCTGCTGGTTTACGACCTTTGGATTGGGCCCCAGTTAACAGGAAACATGTCAAGATGGGTAATGATCAGTTCAGCCAAGAAACCTCTGGTTCACCCAAATGGAGTGACTGAGGAGGGGAAGATGGCTACACAAGTAGACTGGCCATGGGAAATCTATTAAGGGAGGGTAAGGCACACTGTTGGAGAACTGGGGGACCCCCCCCACTCTTCCCCCCCTCCACCCCTCCCAGAGGGGCTCCTGAAACCCAGGGAGAACCGTGGCTCCCTCTAGTGGTCAGCAGGGGAACAGCCACTCACACAGCACAAGGTTTAAATACCCCCGCTTGTCTCTCCTCCAAGCCTTTCAAACTCCAGCCTGGTGTCTCCTGTTGTTCAAACCCAACTGGCAGCCAGAAAATTAGGGGGTCCTCGGATGCAGCCATAAGGTAGGCCTAGGAGGGCCCAGGGCTGCAAACAGACAATGTCTAGTCCAAAGGCAGTTAGCTGATCTGGGGGTGGGGGATGGGGCAAGAGAGTGTGTGTGCGGGGAGAGAGTGGGTGAATTGCAGTAGAACAGCGATTCTATTTGGGGTTTTCTTACGAAGCAGGGCAAGGACAAAGGGAAGGGGGAGAAGGAAGTCCTCTGATCTACCCCCAACGGAAGGAAAAAGGACAAGGACAGCCTCCCACACCAGCCAACTTATGTGCTTGACTTAGGGCATAATTTAGTGGCCTCACCTCCCCAATGGTTGACATTAGGGGACCCAAGAATCTGCTCCCAGAGATACCTCAAATGCACAGAGCAGTCCCAGTGCCACAAGGGTGAGGCACTGTTTTCTGCTTTTAGCACCCCTCCACCCGGGTCAGCTCTCAACCAGCCGTTTGGGCCATCACAGGACACGGAATCCAGGAACTGAGGAAGCAGCCCCTTGTTGCTCCCTAGGGTCAGAACTCACTCCATAAGCAGAATGGGACCGGTCTTCTCCTTAGTCACTCGCCCACTCTCCGGCAACTCAGAACCAGGACCACCTCCCCACTGTCAACACAAGCAGTACAGAAAGCGGTTACCGCCTGGATTGTGATCCTAGTGCCTTTATTTCCCAGATGACGACTCTGGGCAAGGCTTTCTAACCTCTGTGCTTCACTCTCATCTGTAAAATGGAAATGACAAAAAGAAGAAAGTAAAATAAATGAAAATTTTAAAAAGATTTTTTTTTTTTAATTTTATGGCCACACCCACAGCATATGGAAGTTCCTGGGTTGGGGACTGAATCTGAGCTGCAGCTGTAAACTATACCACACCTGTGACAACACCAGATCCTTTTTATTAAAAAATAAAATAGGAATGACAAGTAACTTCTTCACAGGGTTATTCAGGTAACCCATATCAGCACTTGGCCAGGTCCTTGGTAATGTTGCCTGGTTTCCTGGAGGTTTTTTAGGGCCGTACCTGTGGCGTATGGAAGTTCCCAGGCTAGGGGTCAAATCTGAGTTGCAGCTGCCGGCCTAACACCACAGCTGCAGCAACGCCAGATGCAAGCCACATCTGTAACCTACACCACAGCTCACAGCAATGCCGGATCCTTAACCCACTGAGCAGCAAGGCCAGGGACTAAACACGCATCCTCACAGAGACAACATCAGGTCCTTAACCAGCTGAGCCACAACAGGAACTGCTGTTATTATAAGCAAAGGAGTGCGTGTCTCCGCCCCCGGGACTATCACTTGTTTAACACCAAGAAGAATGATAATCTGATTCTTTGTAAGCGGAAAGGGCAAGAGGGACAGGCACACATTAAACCAGACAATGTACCATTTTATTCCTTATAAAATATATTTCATATTGTTGCTGTAAAAACATTACATTTCACATTTTTTAAAAAAATTTTTAACAGTAAAAATAATACTTGGAAGACAGCTGGGGGAAAAGGCGCCAGTAAGACAAGTTCACAGATGGGATTCATCTCCCTCTTTTCCTTTTTTTTTTCTTTTTGGCCCCTGGTAAGGTCAGAACCTGGGAGGGCCAGAAAGTAACAGGACAGATCTCTTCAAACAAACCAGAGTTTCCACATCCCAATTCACGTCCCCCAAGGAGTCCAGCCGCGGGCTAACTGCAACGATGTGGACGTTGCCCAGGACGCGCTCTCAAAGTACAGCACTGCTTTCACGGCCGGCTTAGAAGTCACGTTTTTAAACTCAAGCCACTTTACTCACTCCTTGGCCCTGTGCTTTGCACCCCTGACCTCATCTGACTGCAGCCTCTCTCTGCAGTGATACGCGGGCGTGGGTACAGCTGTGGGACCGTTAAGGCTACTGAAGGCAGGCACCACAGACTCCAGGGGTACTTTCCAGAAATACTCGGAATAAGGGTAACATCCCTGGAATAAAGACCTTCCCCAGGCACCTGCTCTTGCCCATCAGTCCTGTTAGTTTCAGGCACACACCTGAGGCATCTTACCTTCCAGCAGGCCCTGCCGCCCAGGTGGGCTGGGAAGTAGGGAGAAATACAGAGATGAAGAAAACAGGCGTGATCACGGGACCAGGTCACAAGCCACCCCCACCCTCCAAGAGACACACAGGACAACTCCAGGACAGAACCACACGTCAAGAACCAACACGACAGCCACGAGATGGGGCGGCGAGAGAAGGCCGCGGCCACCAGAAAAAGGCAGGAGCAAATGCTGACAGGGAAAGCCGCACCAGGACGATTTTTTAAAAAATGAAAAAAAAAAAAGAGAAAAACCCTCAGTTTTGAAACTGTTGCATCAATTTCTTCTCTCTTCCTTTTCGGCTCCGTGCACCCGTGACAGCGACAATCTTTACAGCCAGTTCTATCTACACGGTCCAAACTGAGGGGGAAACGAAAACAGCATTTCGAAAAGGCAAGGCCCAGCAAGCGCTCGGACTGCGAAGGGAAGGGAAGGCGCTGCTGAGCAGGGCCCCCGTCTCAAAGGTCCCCTCCCTGCAAAGGGGATCTGCAGATGGCCAGGGTGGGAAGCAAGGCGTCAGCACAGCAACACCCTGCATCAGCGGGGAATTCTCGGGGGCCTCAAGGGGCTGGAGGAAGAACCAGGCACTCTTGCTGGCCTGATTTCGAGCTTCACCAAGGGACAGAATTCCAGACTTTTTTTTTTTTTTTTTACTAAGTTATAAAAATATACCCCATCACCACCAAGGACACCATGTCTATGAGTATCTTTCCCTTCTGTCACCAAACCCAATCACAATCACCCTTCACGAAATCACACCATTCCTCTCGGGCTCCTGTCTCAGACTGAAAAGCGTCCTCAAGGCTCTCCCCACCCTGACCAAGAGGACAGTTCGATCATGGCCAAGGCCTGGACGTTGCTGTTCAGGCCCCAGAGGGGTTGCTTGATGGGAAGCCCTGAGCCCTGACCCCTGGACGCAAGCCCTGAGGAGTCCCCAAACCAGTCCGGCTCAGAAGAAAGGTGAGGCTCCGTGACAAAAAAGGTGCCCTGCCTTCAGCCAGCTCGCCCGGCCTTCATGATTCTTTGACGCGCCCGGCACAGGACGCCCCACATCTCCCACCTCCAGAACAGCTTTGCTTATTTATCTCCCAAGCAACAAAGGCCGGGCTCTGCTCAATTCCTGAGGCCTCCAGAAGGGCCAGTCGCTGGTCATGCGACCCCCAGGTCCACCTCAATGACCTTCTTAGGACTCTAACCACCCCTTCCCGCCATCAGGGAGAATCGGTGCCCAGCAGATGGTTGGGAAGGTGACACCACATCAAACTGGCCCTCCGCGCCACGCGGTCTGCACCAACACCGGGAAAAACCCGGAAGAGCCCTGAAGATCCCTGTCCTACCCGTCACCTTACAAAACCAGATGGTCCCCAAAGGGGCAGGTGAGCCAGTGGGCCAACCGGGCACGGCTCGATGCTCTCCCCTCACGGCGGGAGCTGCCACCTACCTTTCTGTCTGTTCTCTTCGACGACCCCGCCTTGGAGGGAAGTGGGGAGCTCCCCGGTGAGACCGGAGGCGGGGAGCGACCTTCCCTGGGGCGGGGTCTCCCACCCAAATAAAGGGAGCTCTCAAGAGAGAGGGGCTTCTGAATACACCACGGAGAACACAGCGTTCCCCAGCTGTCGTGCAGAGCCGGGGGGTGCCGGTGCGCTCGGAAACGGCAGGGAGCTCTCAGCAATTCTACACCCTCTCGCCTCTTCTCAAGGAAAGAGCAAAGGACTGATCAAGGTAGTGTTTAACTGCCGCACTGCAAGGCGTGAATTCGGGTTAGCCTTTTGGCTCAGCTCTTTGGGGACAGTCTTTACAAACCCATGAGTCTGGGCTTGGAGGAGAAGCCGCACGCACCATCTGCTGGGCTGCGACCCAGAGTCTGAGGGACCCCGGATTCAAACGGTCACCAGGAAAGGGTTTTCCTTTCACTTCTATGGAAGCCACCTGGGGAGGACAAGGTCTCCCCTCGCGGGATTCGGGTGGAGAAGAGAGCCAGCTGCACACAGGTCCCCACCCCGCCCGTCTCTCCACCTCGTCCTCAGCAGGCCCTGCTCTCTGAGTCATCAGCCAGAAACTTGCTTTTTTTTTTTTTTAAGAAAAGTAAATTCATCTTGCTCATCGTCCCTTCTGGAAGAGTTGAGAAAGCAAAGAATTCACCAACTCAGCAAGAAACAGAATGAGCTGCTCCTTCTTGCCATAGGTACAGACTAATCCCCTAGAGATGGGACGTGGGGGGAGGGTAATCGATCTTTGGTCTCTGGGTCGCTGCGGAATACCCTTGGTCGGTTTTGGCTCTTTCCTAGTTCAGAGGAAAAAAATATATATATTTTTGTTTCTTTTCTTTTAAAAAATAAAACGTTCCCGCAAGGGAGGGGAAAGTGTTTTAAGAATTAAACCTTAGCCAATAGAGCCCAGACTCCCACTGTCCACTCTCTAGCTTTTCGGTTTCTGCTGAGGGCTTGGGCCACGCCTGCCTCCGTCCTCGGGCCGCCGGGCCGGCGCTGGACGCTCAGTCCAGGAAGCGCTGGCAGGCCTTCTTCCAGCGGCAGGCTGTGCACCACTGGTCCCGGTGCTCGATGCCGTACACCTTGCGGCACTTCTTGGCCTCCCCACGGGCTTTCCTGCATGACGGGGCAAGGAGGGGACAGTCACTGCGCTGGGAGGCAGACCTAGGGAGGGGCCGGGTCCGAGGCTGAGCCCACGAGCAGCGGCCAGAAGGAGTGGGAGCCACTGGGCCCGACTCCCTGCCCTGGTTCCCTGGAACTGACCCAGGACCAGCGAGGGGCAGGCGAGGACAGGAGCCCGAAGGGAGGCTGCAGTCTTACCTGGTGCTGCTCTGGGCCCGGGGTGGAGAAGTGACAATCAGGTGAGATTTCATGGCAGGGGGTGGCTGCTGGGGCTCGCTGAAGCTTAGCGACCGGCTCCGGACCTGAGCACAGGGACAGGGGCCATGAGCAAGAGGACAGCTGTGAATGGTGAGGGGACCACCGAGCCCCACCATGGGCCAGGAGGACTTCTCTGGAAGGAGACTCCAGGTACAGGGCGCAGGGCCAGGAGGGGCGGGGGGGCGGGGAACGAGAAACCACACTCCCAACAGAGGAGGGGCCACGGACAGAGGAGCCACTTGGCCTGCGCCCTGTGGATTTGATGGGGCCGCCCTATGTGGGACCACAGTAGGGATGGCACTGCCTCAATGGCACATCTGGGCCCTTGGGTTTCACATGTGCTAACCTCCTGCAGGAGACAGGGAACTCTATATTTTGGAATAACCTAAAGGGGAAAAAATCTGAAAAAGAACATGCGCACATATTATATATAACTGAATCACTGTGCTATACGTCTGAAACTAACATGATGCTGTAAATCAACTATAGTCCAATTTAAAAAAAAAAGAAAAGACTAGAACCCACTGTGCATGGTTTGTAATGACTTCAGTTTACTTCAGTCCAGAGGCAGGCAACTGATGACTCTGGTCTGCGGTGGCCCGGGCATTTCTGATCCACCCACACACACTCCTCTCACCACTCCTCACCTGCCCTCTTCCTCTCCAGCTTTCTCACGTCCCCTCCCTTCTCCTCTGGCTGTTAAAGCCTTACCAAGCGCCCAGACACTCAGGGCTGGACAAGGGCACCCACCCCGCCTGGCATCGAGATCTTGGCATCAACTTGCTTCATCTGGGTGCCCCTCCAAGGGGTGCTGTGACCAGCTGGGGGGGGCGAGCTGGGGAGAGAGGGTACGCAGACCTTCAAGAAGTTGGGGTACAGGAGGCGAGTGGGAGGGGAAGGCCTCCAGCACTGGGGTGCGTGTGGAAGGCCCTCGGGGAAAGGGGTGGGCGTTCCAGGGCACCTAGATGTGCTGATGGGCTCAGAGATGGCAGGCTTACCGGAGAGAGGGACGAGGCCGTGGAAGGGGCGGCGGCCCAGCTAATACTGGTGTAGATGTGAGGTGAGACAGGGATCTGAAAGGATGGCAGGGCCTGCGGAGACAGAAGAGCATCAGCCTGGGCCCCAGCCTTGTCCCTGTGACCCCACAGTGTGTAGCAGCAGGTGCATCTGTTACAGGGAACTCCGGCGGGGCGGGGGAACACCCCAAAACGCTCTTCCCAAGATAAATGCCAGCGTACCAACTCCGGAGCCTCCTTAGTGTCTTTAATCTTTTTTTGGAACCCTGCTCTCGGAGCCAGTTTACATGCCAGCCTCACGGCTTAATCATCTCCCAGGATTAACTTCTTGGCTGGATCATCCACCAAGAACCTGCTATAGGCAGTTCCCCAGTGAAGTCCCAAAGCTTTCTGAGTGGGGCTGGTGTTGCCACGTTCAGTGCATGGTGTCCCCAGGCAACTGCCTGGAAGCAGCAACTCTCGGCCGCACGCCCAGGTTCAGGTTTCTTGTGAAGACACCAGCCGCCCTCCCCCCAGGCCCCAGCCCACAGGGCCTGAAAGGCCACCCGAAGTGGGCCAAACGTAAAATAGGTAAGCGGCCACTCATTCCAAAGAGAAGAGCTGGCTCCTTCTGTGAAGGCTTTCTGATGGAAAGCACTGCTTTTTTATAATTAGTAACTTGCAAATCAGCCAAGGGCCGGATAAAGCCAAGCCGCAGGCTTAAAAGGATGTTAAGAAAAGTGGGCACATCTCAAGCAGTGTGTTCAGTACTTGCAGAGAAGGCCGTCCTAAATGACACCCCTCCGTGACAACTTCCCAACCCCACGGGCCTAAAAGCTTGGTCTTTCCTGTACCCACAACAACTTCTTGGGTCTCCAGTAAGATATTCTGACTCCTTATTATCATAGTCATACATTCAAATTCTCCTCCAGCTAAACCATACACTCCACAAGTTCAGGAACTTATGTCTTATTCTTTCCGCAAAGCTTGGCTCGATGCTTGACATACAGCAGGAATTAGAACAATCAAGTGCCTGGTTGCTTGTTAAGGTAGCACAATTCTAGAACTAAGGATTTGCTCTGGTAAGCCCACCTCCACTACTGCCCCCTTTCATAACCAGTGAAGTAACACCTCCCCAGTCCAAATCCACAACCTGGTTACCTGGGGATGCAGCCAGATTTCTCCTAACAGCTCGTAACAGCCACCAAGGGAGAACTCTGGAATCCCCATATTTATTGGGTGTGAAGTCATTTTCTTCTTTGTAGAAGTTAGAGATCAGTAATTGAGCCAAAGGACTCAGCCTTCAATCAGAGCCCACTGGGAATTCCCGTCACGGCTCAGTGGTTAACAAATCCGACTAGGAACCATAACGTTGCAGGTTCGATCCCTGGCCTTGCTCAGTAGGTTAAGGATCCAGTATTGCCGTGAGCTGTGGTGTAGGTTGCAGACGCGGCTCGGATCTGGCGTTGCTGTGGCTCTGGCGTAGGCTGGCAGCAACAGCTCCGATTAGACCCCCCAGCCTGGGAACCTCTATATGCCACGAGCGTAGCCCTGAAAAGACAAAAAAAAAAGAAAAAAAGTATCTGGAAAAAAAAAATCAGAGGCCACTGATCAGTGGCCTAGGATCAGGCTGGCCGGTGACAGACCCTGAATGTCCTCATGGCCACACGCTGAGCTCCCAGCATGTCCCTGCCCTATACCTGGTATGCATGGTCAGCCTGAATGTGCCAGAAGGAGCCAGGAGCTGACTTGCTGAGAGCACCAGAGGGCAGGTAAGACTCCAGGCCAGGGTGATCTGGGCCTGAAGGCTGGGCTTTGGGAGGAGGTGGTGGGAGGATGGCGAGGGGCGGGCTGGTCACGCCGGGGGTGGGAGCCAGGTCAGCTGTGGGGACGCCCAAGGCAGCAGCTTCCTCCTTCATCTGCACCTCCGTGTAGTAGAAATCCTCCTCCCGCTTGAACTGGTCGGAGTCCACAGTGTCCCTGTGTGGGAAGGAGATGCAGTGAGGAACAGGGACAAGCTGCCTTGGTCCAAACACAGGGGACATGGAGGCGGCCACCCAGCAAGTTAGAGAAGGCGCCCAGGAGGACCCGCAGAAGCCCTGGTCCTGACACTGGGTCACAGGGCATGATGAGCTTGCACATCAACAGGAACTGTGCATCCTGGCGCCCGAGGCGTCTCCTCTCACAAAATGTGTGCAGACCTCTCCTCCTGCACAATGTGCCTCTGAGCTCAGCCCTGGGTCCCCTATGGTCCCTCTCACTCACTCACAGGAAAGGGCTGTTTCCAGGTTCCAGGAGGTCAGTACAAAGGGAGCCCTGGGTGCTTGAGGGGAAGCAGATGCGGAACTCGCAGCGGGCTCTCACCAGCCGCCCTCTAACTACCTGAACAAAGCATCTTCCTTCCTACCTGGAGGTGAGAAGTCACTCCTGCAAGGTGGGTGGAGCTCTCTGCCCAGCAACAGCTTCCACACCCATGGCCACAGGCGGGGCCGCCCTCCCCAGCAAAGACCTCTTTCCCAGGGGCTGTTCTGTGGGGCACAGGGCCAGGCGCGGGTAGCAGCCTCCGCCAGCCTGTTTCTCGGAAGACTTCTGAGCCTTGGGTTTTGGGGATCGGCAGATGGAAGATGCCTGAACGGCATGCTCAGGAGAGGGGTCCTGGGCTCGTACCTACCCCAGGTGAAGGGCTTTGACGTGTCGCTTGATGCCCACGATGGAGCGCAGGACTTTGCCGCAGTTGGGCCACAGGCACTTGTACATCACCTTCACCGAGTTCTGGGGGAAGGGGAGGCAGGGTAAGGGGAGGGGTCTTCTCCCTTGGCCCCCTCCCAAACAGAACCCAGCAGAAGGGGCAAAGAGTCTGGCGCTGAGAGCTGGTCCTGGGAGCCCAGAGGTTGGGGGGGTGGGGATGGGGGGGTAAGACCTGCCAGAGGCCTCTTTAGAAGGAAGCAGGAACGAAGGCAGAGTGGGGGCGAGGTGAGAAGGCCAAGGAGGTGACATTAGAGAGGAGTGGGCTCTACGGGACACCAGTAGGAAACAGGAGCAGCCAAGGAAAGCTGAAATGGGATGGAGCCCACAAAGGCCCAGGACCCGCAGGGCCCAGCCCCTCCACGGCCCAGCTCACGCCACGCACCTTTCTCTTGCGGGGAGCTGGTTCATCCAACAGGAAAGCGTCCGGATCGGTCTCAAAACCGTGATCAGTTTGTGGAGAACCAAAGGCGTCCCCCAAATACTTGGGGCTGGCCTGGGGGTGGGGAGGGGAGGGTGTGGAGACGCCGCTGCTCCCGCTCCAGTGCCCGCTGGTGGTGCTGCTGCCGCTGTCTGACACATCGCCGCTCTCCTTCCACGGGTCACAGGCAGCACGGGAAGCTGGGCGGAGAGAAGACAGAGGACGCTTAGGGGACTGTCCCTGGGTCTACACCAGATGCTGCACCGGACAGCCCAGGTCGGAGGCCAGGACACTCGAGTTTGGAATCTGGGTCCCCCGAGTCTAATTCCTGGTTCTGCTTGTCTGGCTTTGCAGCTCCACGGGGGTGGGGGGGGGCGAGGGGAAGAGACGTGAAAACCAACCACGGACAAACCCTCCCCTTTCTGAGCTTCAGTAGTGGGTCCAGTCATCGCAGCACCATCTGCAGGTGGTCCGGCTCTGCTCCGGTGGACACTTCCTTCCACGGCCATGTTTTGTTTGTTTGTGTTTGGTTTTTTCGGCCATGCCCACAGCATGAGAAGTTCCCTGGCCAGGGATCAAACCCGATCCACAGCAGTGACAAAGACAGGTCCTTAACCTGCTGAGCCACCAGATCCTTAATCCTCACAGCCACGCTGATAATGCAACTTCACTTCGTGTGCACGTGTCCCCTGCTTTCTCAAAGTTTGCCTACACCATTTCCCTTTTATGAAAGACGTACACATCGGCCCTCCAAATCTGTAGTTTCCACATCCAAGGATTCAACCAAATACGGATTGAAAATATTCAGGGAGGGAGTTCCCGTTGTGGCTCAGCAGAAATGAATCTGACCAGTATCTATGAGGACGCAGGTTTGATCCCTGGCCTCGCTCAGTGGGTTAAGGATCTGGTGTTGTTGGAGTTCCCGTCATGGCGCAGCAGAAACAAATCCAACTAGGAACCATGAGGTTGCAGGCTCGATCCCTGGCCTTGCTCAGTGGGTTAAGGATCCAGCGTTGCCATGAATTGTGGTATAGGTCACAGCCACAGCTCAGATCTGGTGTTGCTGTGGCTGTGGTGTAGGTCGGCAGCTGTAGCTCCGATTTGACCCCTAGCCTGGGAACCTCCATCTGCCGCAGGTGCGGCCCTAAAAAGAAAAAAAAAAAAGAAAAGGAACTGGTGTTGCTGTGAGCTGTGGTGTAGGTCACAGACACAGCTTGGATCCTGAGTTGCTGTGGCTGTGGTGTAGGCCGGCAGCTGCAGTTCCAATTCAACCCCTAGCCTGGGAACCTCCACGTGCTGCAGGAGTGGCCCTAAAAAGACCAAAAAAAAAAAAAAATTCCATAAAGTTCCAAAAAGCAAAACTTGAACTGGCCACACAGCAGAAGCTATTTACAGAGCATTTCCATTATATGTACACCTATGTTCACTGTAGGTAGCATTTATATTGTATTAGGTATTTATAAGAAATCCAGAGATGATTTAAAGTATACAGGAGAAGGGACAAAGGTTATATGCAAATACGATGCAACTTTGTAAAAGGCACTTGAGCGTCCACAGATTTTGGTATCCGCATGGGTCCTGGAACCAATCTCCCATGAATCCAGAGTGACAAGTGTACACTAGTACACTTTCACTAGCAGAAAGAAATCTGAGGAGGGTTTTCACTTTATGAAATAAGGGGGAAAACGGCGTTCAGCACGGGTTTCGCAGCAGCTGTTACAGAGGCAGTGCCCCCCCGAAAAGTGAGGGGCACCCCCCCAAGCTCCTTCCCGGGAACCACACCCAGCATCTCAGCATCCAGCCGCTGTAGCTCTGAGCTGAGTCTGTGAGCCTTTGTGCTTTACCTCCATGTATCTTGTGCACCTGTTAGCAAGGTGTGCCCTGAGATAACTGATTCTTCGCTTTACAACATTTCAGTTTTTGAAAACTTTCATAGAAACCCTCTACTTTCAGACAGTGGGGAAAAACTGCATGATCAAGGGAAAGATGACCTAATTAAAATGTACTTCTCACTTTAAATGCAAGGGGAGAGTGGGGAGAGGGAGAGGAAAAGCCTCTCCTGCCTCCTGGGCATAGACTAGCGGCCTGGGTACCACGTGAGAAGTTCCCGCAGTGGAGTGGGATGGAGAGGCCATGCTCAGGGCTTGTTAACAAGGCTTTCTTGAAAAACACCTTTTGATAATTTAAACCCGGGCAAGTGCATCAAAACCTGTGTGTGAAAAGAAACCATTTGGCTGGCTCTCACAACTGTTAAGAGGTGTAGTCTTTACCAGAGCTAGCTGCAGCCCAGCTGGCCCCTGCTTTTACCCACAGGGAACATGTTTGGAGAAGGAAAGACAGGCTCTGAGAGCAGATCAGACCCATCACGAGATGACGTGGCCCGTCATCACCTGACACAGCCTGCACTGGCCGCCCTGCTCCCAGCATTGTGTCTGAACCAGAAAATCACAGTGAGACGCGAAATTCTTTTTTTTTGCTTTTTAGGACCGCTCCTGTGGCATATGGAAGATCCCAGGCTAGGGGTCAAACTGGAGCTACAGCTGCTGGCCTACACCACAGCTATAGCAACGCCAGATCCGAGCTGCATCTGAGACCTACCCTGCAGCTCACAGCAACATCGGATACTTCATCCCCTGAGTGAGGCCAGGGATCAAATCCACATCCTCACAGAGACAACATCAGGTCCTTAACCTGCTGAGCCACAGTGGGAACTCCAAATTCTCAGTTTTTAAACTGCCTTTCTTCAGGCTGCTTTAGACCCAACCCAGACTCTTTCATGCCAAGGCCATAGATCTGTATTCATGTTTAATACAGGAGGATCTGAATTTTCAGTACAAGGAAATAGGGGGAACAAATTGTGACACACGCAGGTGTGGTGGCTTTGTCCCCAAAACCCCCAACTCCCAACATGGGCAGCGTCCCATGGAGCCTCCTCACCCTGGATTCTGAGCTCATCTACCACATGCCCTGTGGCCACGATAAACTCCCGGCTTTTCTCTCATCCTGTTCCATGTTCAAATCACTTCCCGGCTAATCTAGACACCCAGCATTCCAATGTAGGCGCTCCTTAATTAAGTCTCACGATCTAGGAGAAACCCACCCAAACAGAATGGGACGGAGGAACCTGCCCTCCTCAGGATCGCTGTTAAGTCTCAAAGCTATGACTTCCTGGAAACCAAGGGTGTACGACATCTACACCGGGGGCTTAAAACAGGTTAGACATTCAGGAGAGAACTCAGGAGCCTTCAATAGGCCAACAGGTCAAGGGTCCACACACATCCATTCGGGAAACGTACCAGGGAGAGAAGGGCAAGAAAGAAGAACGCTACATGCAGCGGGGTGGGAACTGGAGAAGGGCAGGTCAAAGGGCATGCCCACCCTGCAAAACAGTAGCCTTGCACAGAGGAAGCATTCAAATGGCTCAACCTTAAATTGGCAAACTGGCACTTGCAGGAAGAAAAATTCAAAACAAAGCAAAAAGTGAATTGTATAAATAAACCTGTACCTGAGAAGAGAATCAAAAATTATTTTACCTTGGATCGTAAGACTTTCTAGGAGTTCCTGTTATAGAGCAGCAGAAATGAATCTGACTAGTATCCATGAGGATGCAGGTTCTATCCTTGGCCTCAATCAGTGGGCAAGGGATCCGGTGTTGCTGTGAGCTGTGGTGTAGGTCACAGACATGGTTCGGATCCTGAACTGCTGTGGTCTAAGTTGGCAGCTGTAGCTCCGATTTGACCCCTAGCCTGGGAATCTCCATATGCCACAGGTGCAGCCCTAAAAAGCAAAAAAAAAAAAAAAAAAGACTTTCTAGCGTAGGGTCAAGAGAGATTCCCTACCATGAAGGCAAAGAGCTGCCTGCAAATGCAGAATGAACTTCTAAGAAATTCTTGTGATTCTCTCTGCTCTACAGACACACAAACACACACAAACACAGCCATCCTAACAGCGCAGGGACCGGAGGGAACAGGTAGACTCTGTGCAAGTCGCATCCATGTTTACAACAAGGTTCTGGTTGCTGTAGAGACCTCACTTTGTGCAGAATACGTCCACATAATTAGCTTCCAAGGAGGTCTTATTTTTTCAACCTAAGACCAGAAAAAGATTGTAATGGGAAAAATATTGTTGATAGACAATGAAAAATCACTTTCAAAAGGGACTTAAGATATCACAGCTCACTGTCAGTTAGCTGTGTATGTGTTGTTGGTGCTGGTGGGGGTGGGGGTGGGGTGTGTGTGTGTGCGTGTGTGTGTATGTATGGAGTCTCTGCTTGGCTTGTGTAGCCCCTTGGTGCTCACAGAGCAGTTGTTTGATGCTGTGCCTAACCTTGGCAGCCGAGTCATTGACGACAGGCCTTGGGCGAGATAGTCTGCCTTATCACTGCCTGCAATTCGTTTTCTGTCTAGGAGATTACTGATAAGGGATGCTTGCAAAGGCCACTTTCCTCCTAGAAGGCAGGTTACAGAACCTTTCTGTAATCATGAGGAGCCGACTCTATTTTCCTAGAAGCTTAAGAATTAAGAGACTTACAATTCAGTTAGATCTCACCAATGAAAAAGTTATTCCCTGGGAGTAAGTTAGGCCAGCTCTATAATGAATTTTTTTTAAAAATTCATGTTCACCACCAGTCTTGTCACATGACTGGTATCCAGTAGCTTCCCTTCCTCTTAGGGTGTTCCTTTTTTTTTTTATAGTTGTACAACAGATCATCACAACCAAATTTTATAGCATTTCCATTCCCAATTTTTTTTTTTTTTTGTCCTTTTAGGGCCACACCCTCGGCATATGGAGGTTCCCAGCCTAGGGGTTGATTCGGAACTATAGCTGCCGGCCTACACCACAGCCACAGCCATGCCAGATTCGAGCTGTGTCTGTGACCTACACCACAGCTCACGGCAACGCCGATCCTTAACCCACTGAGCAAGGCCAGGGATTGAACCTGCGTCCTCAAGGATTCACTTCCACTGAGCCATGACGGGAACTCCGCCTCCTATAGTATTTTTAATGTATTCTGGGGATTGTGCTAGGATTTTCCTTTCATTTATAAGTTTGCTATCGGTTTGTATCAGGCAATTAGATTTATTTTATTTTTTTATTTTTGGCCATGCCCACAGCATGTGCAAGTTCCCAGGCCAGGGATGGAACCCGCGCCCCAGCAGCGACCCAGGCCGCTGCAGTGACAATGCCGGATCCTTAACCCACTAAGCCACAGGAGAACTCCTAGATTTCTTTTAGACCCAGCTCGTTTATTCCACACTAATTTACAAGGCTGAACTAGGCGCCTGGAATAGGGGCACGAACCGGCTGAGGCCACTAGGGGACCGTTCAGTGTATTTCCACTACTGAACCCAGCGCTCCTCCACTGGCCTTGTGCATCCCCACAAAGTGCCTCACTCGCTTACTCCCACAGAAGAACTTACTCAAGTGGCCAGAGGGGCTCAGTCCCATGCTCATTCATCTTCACAATGCACCAGGACACGTCTCCCCAGAGGAGGAAACTGAGGAAAAAGAATGGACGCGTCTAACTGCATGTCACTCAGCTGGGCTGGGATGCAAGGAAGAAAGGACTCCAGAAACCTTAGGGCCAGGCTGGCGACTCTGGCGAAGAGCTGCCCCAAGCAGAGGAAGGCGGTTGTGGGCCCTCTGCCGCACCCAGAACCCACTCAGGCCCGTTTCCTCACCAGAGAAGTTGGCCTCGACCCCGGGAGGGCTCTGCACGACGGGGCTGCAGGACAGGGAGGTCAGCACCATGGCCGCCATCATCTCGTCCATCTCCACTGCCTCCGACTTCCTGGATGCAAACGGGTGAGAGCCACAGGTTACCTCCCGACGCGGCTGGTCACGTGAGCATCTTACACCCCCAGACCGACCGCTCACCCCCGCCCCCGTCAGTGCACGTGCTCAAGCCACAGTGAGACGAAGCATGAAGACCTCTCCTTCACGAAAAACACAACACTCTGAGTTACACTGAATATGTCAGTCAGGGAGTTCCCGTCGTGGCTCAGTGGTTAACGAATCCGACTAGGAACCATGAGGTTGTGGGTTTGATCCCTGGCCTTGCTCAGTGGGTTAAGGATCCGGCGTTGCCGTGAGCTGTGGTGTAGGTTGCAGATGCGGCTCGGATGCCGCGTTGCTGTGGCTGCGGCGCAGGCCGGCAGCTACAGCTCCTGTTAGACCCCAGCCCGGGAACCTCCATATGCAGCTCTTGCGGCCCTAGAAAAGGCAAAAAGACAAAAAAAAAAAAAAATCAATCAACCCCAGCACAAGCAGGCTGCTCGGGCCTCACCCCACTGCTGATGCCCAGAGGCAGCTCTGCTCGCCCTTGAAGGCACTTCCTAACTCTAGCTCTGCTGCTTAAAACCTGGAATTTTAATTGGGGAGAAGGAAGCAATGAAACACAGCCTGGGCGGGAATTTATTGAAATAAATTTCCCAATGCAAATCTCAATGCTTTATACAGCAGAGCGCTATAAAATTTTACAAATTTTAAGAATCTGTATCAAGTTACATTATTTTGGAAATAAAAGCTATCCATAAGTTAATGCTAACTTATAAGTCAGTCTGAAATAAATTTCTAGATGACTCATCTATTTCAAAGGACTTATTAATTCATTCTTTACAATTCAGATCCACTAAAATATGCAACTGGGCTTGAAGTAGCTAAATCTAGACTGGTAACATATTAAATAAGTTAACATCCTCTTTTGTATGATCATCTGTAATTTTATTTCCACAGAACAGAAAGACAAATTCTTGCCAGCATTCCGATGAATTCGGAATCAAAGATGTTGTTGCTCTGATCTGGTCTCAAGACACTTGGGTGCACTGTCAATACAGTCAGTCCCCAAACACACAAAGAGGTGGCGCAGGGCTCCACCTCCTATATATAAGAATCTCATCGAGGACTTTCTTTTTTAATCTTAAAAGATCAATGCACACAGAGTATGTAACACAGAAATCAGAGGATACATATTCTCAGGGGAATATCGTGTCATGAAATTCTAAAGCAAAGTGCATTCTTCATTCAACATTAGTGCTTTTAATTATCTAGCTGGGGGTCAGCAATCCTATGAGCCTGCTGCCTGATGCAGCCTGGCTCACAAGCTAGAATGCCTCAACAATTTTCAAAAGGTTTTAAAAATCAAAAGATGAATATTATTTCTTGACACGTGAGACATGGAAGTTAAATGAAGTTGAAATCTGAGAGTTTTAACTTTTATTGGAACAAACATGCCCGCCTCTTACTGTCTGCAGCTGATCTCGTGACCACCGCAGAGCAGAGCAGCTGGAACAGAGACCATCTGGCCCACAAAGCCTACGTTATTTACTATCTGGCCCATTCAGAACAACGTTTGCTGACTCCTGATCAAAGCCATTTTTTTCCCCCACTCATCGCGAAAAACTAAACTGATTTTAGTTTAAAGCATGGGGGGCGGGGGGGGATGGCCCTTAGCCAGATGAAGCCCTCGGGGAAGAAAAGCTGCCCGGCCGGTTTTGTCAGGGACTGCCCTCCCGCTGTTCCCATTCGCCAGAGACCTTGACCCCTCGACGTCTTCCTTCCCCTTCACCAGGCATCTCACAGCCCCGGCCCTCACCACCCACATGCCGTTCAGAGCCCAGGTTCTCCCACACAAACCTCTTTGGGACGTCAATGTTCCTGGAGACAGGCCGGTAGGCTGGCGCCTGGGTTCCTGGCTCTGGAGGTGGCGCCTGGGGGATGGGGCCCTGCAGCTCCGCCAGCCACACCTCCTCCGCTTTGCAGCAGATTTGTAACTTCTGGTCCAACAGCCAGACAGTCACCTTATCCTCTGCCCAACTATGCTGCTCCACCATCCCTGGGCATTCTTGACCCCCGTACCACACGCAAACCTGGCGGGGGAGAGAAACAGCAACCAGTGGTCAACATCTGGGAGTTCTCACTCCATATGCCCCATATTCTGGGAGCCAGGAACCACCTGCCACAAACCATCCTCTCTGACTCAGCTTTAATACAAGCAGATGCTCCCGGATACCTGCTTCCCACCTGAACACCCAGACTAACCACGGTAAGGTTGGTTCTTCCCAAGACAGACCCTCATAAACCCTCTAGATGGAGAGAGCAAATGTGTCACTTTCCGGGATTTTTACGGAACTTGGAGTCTATATGCAGTTAAAGTTAGGTTGTTATCGTATTAAAAGAGACTATTACAACTATAAGATGTTTTCTGTAAGCCTCACGGTAACCATAAACAAAAAACCTTTAGTAGACATGCAAAAGACAAAGGAATCAAAACATAGAAAAAAAAAATCAGAAAGGAAGATAGCAAGAGAAGAAGAAAGCAATTATAAAACAGAAAACAATTAACAAGGAGTTCTCATTGTGGCTGTGATAACAAACCCGACTAGTAACCATAAGAACACAAGTTCAATCCCTGGCCTTGCTCAGGTTAAGGATCTGGCATTGTCACGAGCTTCAGCATAGGTTGCAGATGCAGCTCAGATCTAGTGTTGCTGTGGCTGTGGTGTACTATAGCTCCGATTCAAACCCTAGCCTGGGAGCTTCCATATGCCACAGGTGTGGCCCAAAAAAGAAACAATAAAAAAGAAGAGAAAAAGAAAACAATTAAGACAGCAATACTAAGTCCTTACCTATCAATAATTACTTGACTGTAAATGGATTAAATTCTCCAATCAAATTAATTTGGAATTGTGTCTGGCCTCCTGATTTCTGGCCTTGCCTTGCCTGCTGGCTCCCAACTACTGCCTTAAACTGCCTACACCCCACATTTTTCCTTTCAGAGAATCCTGGGTCTACTTGGGAGCACGATGGTAGAGGAAGTAGGCTGACTGCTCTCAAGGGTACCTATCGGTTGGCAGGTCGCCATACCTCATGGGAAAGGGGCCTGGAGACAGGCTTTGAAACAGAGGCAGAAGGAAGAGCCTCCACTATGAGCTCCTGCAAAAGCAATGAAAAAGGAGCCCATGCACCTGGATCCGGTGATAAGTCCAGGCTTAGGTGATACCTGGACTCTGCCTGGGCCCTGGGGAAAGGAAACCTAAATGGCAATCCAACTAAACAAACACCTTCATCTCTTGAAAACATCTAAAGGTAACTTGTGTGTGTGTGTGTGTGTGTGTGTGTGTGTGTGTGTGTGTGTGTGTGTTTAGTTTGTTTAGTTGGGTACATGAAAAGTTCCCAGGCTAGAGGTCAAATTCGAGCTGCAGCTCCTGGCCTACACCAATAGACACAGCAATACGGAATCTGAGCCACATGTGCAACCTACACCAAAAGCTCACAGCAATGCTGGATCCTTAACCCACTGACTGAGGCCAGGCACGGAACCCGCATCCTCATGGATACTAGTTGGGTTCGTTTCCCCTGAGCCACAATGGGAACTCCTAAAGGATGCCTCCTCTAAGTCTGAGATTCTTCACCTTGTTTTTGTCAAGTTGCAAGCTGAGGCAGAGTAAGAAAAACCAAGCTCTGGCCATGCTCTGAACTGAGGTTCTGGGCAGGCCTGAGCTGGGAACTGTCGTGGAAGAGCCCTGGCTCTGCTTAGGATGACTCACTGTCTCGGGAAGCCTGTTGCAAGGAAAAGATCTGTGCTAAAGCCATCGCCCAGACTTTCCGGTCTGTCACTCGGGGCATCACTGAAGAGCCAAACACAATCCTGTGGAGATCAGACACCTGTCCACTCAGAGATCGACCTACCTTCTGCCCAGGCTGAAAGGCCACTGGTTGGGGACCTGCGATGTCAGGAGCCTTGAGGACTTCCTTGGGCTGCTCCTGGCCGGACGTGTCCTTGGAGGCAAGGAAGGCCTGGGGGGCCGCCCCCTCCAGCAGCTCTGTCTGCGGCTCCAGGGGTGGGACAGCCCCGGGTGGCCCCAACACCCGGGCTCCCAGGAGGGACCGCTTGCCAAGGCGCCGGGACAGCATGCTGGCCATGCTGCTGCCTTTCCTGGGGAGGCAAAGGGGACAGAGTCCTTTATCCATCATCCAGAGGAATCAGGAAGCCCCCTATACACAGCAGAAGCCCAAGAGTGTCCATTAAAAAGGATGAAGCTTTTTTTTTTTTTTTTTTTTGCTTTTTAGGGCCGCACCGGGGCATATGGAGGTTCCCAGGCTAGGAGTCTAAGTGGAGCTACAGCCGCCGGCCTATGCCACAGCCACAGAAACATGGGATCCGAGCCATGTCCGTGACCTATACCACAGCTCACAGCAATGCCAGATCCTTAACCCACTGAGAGAGGCCAGGGATCGAACCCACATACTCATGGTTCCTAGTCGGATTCGTTTCTGCTGCACCACGACTGGAACTCCAGGACAAAGCATTTTAAAGTAAATTTTACAACTTCTTTTTTTTTTTTTTCAGCTGCACCCTCCGCATGTGGAAGTTCCCTTGCCAGGGATCAAATGAGCACCATAGCAGCAACCTGAGCTACTGCAGTGACAGCATCAGGTCCTTAACCTCCTGGACCACAGGAGAACTCCTACAACTTCTTCTTCTTCTTTTTTTTTTTTTTTTACAAAAGTAATACCTATTACTACTGGGACCTTTAGAACATACTGATAAGCACAAAGAAAAACAAGTCACTCAAGAAGCTGCCTCCCAGAGAGATACCCAGTGCAGCATTCCAAGCTCTCTTCTTTATATGGATTTACATACTTTCATTTCTACAAAATGGGATCATGGTTTGGTAAACTGAATTTTCACTAATCCTGTGTGGGCTGTACTATGTCGTTATATGTTATTCTACAAAAACACTTTCAGAAATCACACGGTGTTTTCTTAGGTAGGTGTATCACTGCTAATTTAACAAATCCCTTATGATTGCGCCTGAGGGCTGTACCCAGGGAGCCTGCAGGGAGCCTCTCAGCTGCTGCTCGGTTGCCCACACCCCAAGGACGGCTTCCCAGGTCAGGATCCTAACACACCAGGGCTAAGTCAGAGTGGGAGGGTAGTTGTTGGAAGCTCAGCTAGCTTCAAAGCTGCCAACAGCCTCAGAAACAGGCCATGCTAACGCTCCTTGCTTTCTTTTTTTCTTTTTCGGGCCACACCTTTGGCATATGGAAGTTCCCAGACTAGGGGTCAAATCAGAGCTGCAACCTACGCTACAGCAAGATCATCACCAGATCCGAGCCGCATCTTCGACCTACACCACAGCTCACTGCAACGCTGGATCCTTAGCCCACTGACTGAGCCCAGGGGTGGAACCCGCATCCTCCCTAAGCCACATCAGGAACTCCATGCTCCTTGTTTTACACTGGAGGAACTAATGCCCGGAGCTTCAGTGACTTATTCACGGTTATAAAGGTAGTTGGTGCCAGAGCCTGAACGAGATGGGGTCTCCAGGCTCCAAACCCAGGTCCCCTCACTGCCTCCCACAGCACCCGGGGGGCAGTCAGGTCGCTTGTGCGTTCGGGGGTGACAGAAACTCAGGACCACGGCCCTGACATGAGCTAAGAAGGACCGTTCCAGGCCTCTGCACAGTCACCCCACGACCGACAGGGGCTGCTCTGGAAACCACACACGTCATTTCTGCGTGCTCTGAGGCGTCACGCATGTGTCATACTCCAAAAAGCAGGGAACCGGGTAGCGCCGACCTCCGCGTGTTATAGGGGGGAGAGCGAGAAAGGAGACCAGACCAGAAAGCTTGGTGTGATACTCCTTTAATCAAAATCCTCCTGAGGCAGGGTTCTTAGCACTTGGCACTCTCTAAGTCCCGGGGCCAGAGCACCCTTGGCCTTCAGAAGCCTATACCACTCCAAAAAAGAGGAACTCCATCTTCCAGGACCTGAGCGATCCGAAACAGCCAACACGCTTGCTCTTGGGAAATCCCACCCCAACCCACAGCCTCCCTGGTAAGCAGGAGGCAGGGAAAACAGCAGATCTGCTCAGGCCACACTGTTGGTCCCCGCTCAGAGCCTGTTTCCTCGTCTGCAAGTCATACCCACTGACCTCAGAGGAGCAAATGAGAACGTTCTAGTAGAGGCCCTCTGGGTACAGGCTTCTAAATAATTGTGTGCTGGACTTATCTTCTTTAAAAGGTGATAAACAATCCCTTGTCCCTGTTAGGTAATAGCCCCCTAGGTGATCTAGATGGCTCGCCTCAGAACACCTCATTATTCTGTAGGTATTATATTCATACCTAACACTTAAGAGCATTTCCTATGTGCTGGACTCTTAAGTCTTGTACTGGCATCATCTAATTCCACTGGTACCATCAGCATCCATCCTTGTTCTATTCTTAAAAAAAAGGAGGAAAAAAAATCCTGCTGTATAGCACAGGGAACTATATCTAGTCACTTATAATGGAACATGATGGAGGATAATGTGAGAAAAAGAATGAATACGTGTGTGTGTGTGTGTGTGTGTGTCTGGGTCGCTTTGCTGTACAGTAGAAATTGACCGAACACTGTAAAGCAACCATAATGGAAAAAATAGAAAGCATTAAAAAATCAAAAAAAAAAAAAAAGACTCAGAGATTAAGAGACTTGACCAAGATCAAGCTAAAAGGCCCAATCAGGGCCCCCGGGGACCTACTTCCAAGACTGTTTTTTCAGGACTACGCCATGCTCCCCGCCCCCACTCCCTTTCCAAACACGCCCTGCCTGGGGCCTCGGCTTCTGGCCTCCACTTCCCTATTCCTCACCTCCGTGGACTCCACTGACTTCCATCGCTGCCTTGCATGTCACGAACTGGGGCACAGGGTACCGCCCAGCCTCTGGAGGGTCAAGCTTTGTGCTCACGACCCCCAACCACGCCCTCCTTCCTGGTTCCCCCTTCTGGTCCCCAGGCTACCAGCTGCCCTTCTCACCCGCTGCTTTCCCACCAACGCCTGAGAACTGACTTCCAGCGGTCACCCGCCAACAAGTCAGAACTCTGCAGTCCCTTCACCCCCAGAAAACTGAATCCCCTGCATCCGCATAGCACTTTGAGGGGATAGCACTTGAGGGGCAGATCCCTACCAGGGGGCCCGGCTGCTCCTCGGCCTGGGTCTGCTGGCGGAAGGGGAGAAATCAAACCCAGCACTTTGCAAACTCACGCCACCCCTTCTCCAGAGCTCGCCACCCCTTCTCCAGGGCTCGAGCGGCTCCTCTGCCATCCTGCTGCGGTTCGTTTTCTCTGACACCCGTGCCCCACAGCACACTCCTAATCTCTGCTGTCCCAGCTCCCCTGTTCCCTAATTCATTTATCCAGTCCGAATTTGGTTGAGGGACTGATATGTGCAAAGCATATGCCTGGTGCTGTGGCTGGTATAAAATACTAGGATTTTCATGAACTCAATAGCAACATTACTTCCCCACCCGGAACGCCCACCAGGCCAACTCCACCAGCATCTATTAAGCTTGACTTTCAAGTGACAGTTCCAGCTCTTATCTCCCCCCTCCCATCCCTCTCCCTCCAGCCACACTCAGGCCAAAAGAAAGCTGTACCACAGCTGTGGGTTCAAACTATCTTTGAATAAATCTGTAAACCTTCTTTACTTTTCACCCTTATCCAAAAGTACCCCAAGGTTTCGTTCAGATTCTGTGGCATCTCCCCATATCCCCAATCCTGGCCTCCTTCTCAACCATCCCAGCAAATTATGTTCAGCAAACATCTCTGCAGTAACAAAACATGAATGGGAAAAATAAGTTTAAAAGATAATACTTCTACAAGAAAATACAGGCAAAACATTCTCTGACATAAACCACACAAATGTTTTCTTAGGTCAGCAACCCAAGGCAATAGAAATAAAAACAAAAATAAATTAATAGTATCTAATCGAACTTATAAGCTTTTGCACAGCAAAGGAAACCATTAAAAAAAAAAGAAAGAAAGAAAAGACAACCCACGGAATAGGAAAAAAATCTTTGCAAATGATGTAACCGACAAGGGCTTAATCCCCAAAATATACAAACAACCCATACGATTCAACAACAAAAAAGCCAAATAATCCAACTAAAAATGGACAGAAGACCTAAACAGACTGTTCTCCAAAGAACACACATGGATGGCCAGTAGGCACATGAAAAGAAAGCTTGACACGGCTAATTACAAGATAAATGCAAATAAAAACCACAATGGGGTACCACTTCACACTAGTCAGAATGGCCATGATTACTAAGTCTAGACATAACAAATGCTGGAGAGGATGTGGAGAAAAGGGAGCCCTCCTACACTGTTGGTGTGAATGTAAATTGGTACAGCCACTATGCAGTATGGAAAAACAGTATGGAGATTCCTCAGAAAACTAAAAATAGAACTACCATATGATCCAGCAATCCCACTCTTGGGCATAAATCCAGACAAAATTATAATTCAAAAAGATACACGCAGGAGTTCCCATCGTGGCTCAGTGGTTAACGAATCCGACTAGGAACCATGAGGTTGCGGGTTCGATCCCTGGCCTCGCTCAGTGGGTTAAGGATCCGGCGTTGCCGTGAGCTGTGGTGTAGGTTGCAGACGCAGCTTGGATCCCGCGTTGCTGTGGCTGTGGTGAAGGCCGGCAGCTACAGCTCCTGTTAGACCCCTAGCCTGGGAACCTCCATATGCTGCGGATGCAGCCCTAGATAAGGCAAAAAAAAAAAAAAAAATACATGCACCCCTATATTCATAGCAGCACTATTCACAATAGCCAAGACATGGAAACAACCTAAATGTTCACTGACAGATAAATGGATTAAGAAGATGTGGTACATATACACAATGGAATCCTACTTAGCCATAACGAAATAATGCTATTTGCAGCAACATGGATGGAACTAGAGATTCTCATACTAAGTGAAGTAAATGAGAGAGAGAAAGACAACAAACGTATATCACTTATATGTGGGATCTAAAAATATGGCACAAATGAACCTACCTACAGAACAGAAACAGACTCACAGACATGGAGGACAGACTTGTGGTTGCCAAAGGGAAGGAGAGAGAGAGTGGGATGGACTGGGAGTTTGGGATTAGTAGATGCAAACTATCATATTTATTTATTTATTTATTTTTGTCTTTTTGCCTTATCTAGGGCCGCACTCGCTGCATATGGAGGTTCCCAGGCTAGGGGTCTAACAGGAGCTGTAGCCGCCGGCCTACACCACAGCCACAGCAACGCGGGATCCGAGCCACGTCTGCAACCTACACCACAGCTCACGGCAACGCCAGATCCTTAACCCACTGAGCAAGGCCAGGGATCGAACCCGCAACCTCATGGTTCCTAGTTGAATTCGTTAACCACTGAGCCATGACGGGAACTCCAAAAGCTATTATATTTAGAATGGATAAAAAATAAAGTCTGACTGTATAGCACAGAGAACTATATCCAATCTCTTGGGACAGACTGAGATGGAAGATAATATTAGGGAGAAAATGTAGGAGTTCCCATTGTGGCTCAGCGAGTTAAGAACCCGACTAGTATCCATGTGGATGCACGTTCAATCCCTGGCCTCGCTGCTCAGTGGGTTAAGGATCCGGCATTGCCACAAGCTGTGACACAGGCCACAGATGCGGCTCAGAACCCACACTGCTGTGGCTGTGGTGTATGCCAGCAGCTGTAGCTCTGATTTGACCCCTAGCCTGGGAACCTCCAAATGCCACAGATGTAGCCCTAAAAATACCAAAAAAAAAAAAAAAAAAAGGAAAGAAAGAAAGGGAATGTATATATGTGTATGACTGGTTCACTCTGCAGAAACTGGTGCTTTAAAAATCAATGCCGCGGGTGCGGCTCTACATAAAGGCAAAAAGACAAAAAAAAAATCAACTATATAAAAATCAAGAAAGCAAAGAGGTTAAGAAAAAGATCAATATCACAGCATTCTACAGAGTTCCTCTCCAAGTGTCTGGTGACTTTATAATCAGTAACATCCTATTGGAAAGCTTTACTATGTATGTAATCAAAAGGAAAAAAAAAATGTAGGAGTAAATTCTTTACCACTCCCAAACAAACAAACAAAAAAAACAGATGTCCATCCAAGTTAATGTGGTGTCAAAAACTCAGTCACCTACCATCATCCTAGAAGACTTAAGCCAGAAACAAGAAACTCCTACCCTCAGTTTAATCTCACTGAGCTGGAAGTGAAGCCACAGTGCCACTTAGAGACATCAGATGGCAGCATCCATCCAGAGAAAGCAAGAATCCCGCTCTTGACCAATAAAAACACAGTGGCCACCCCCACTTTCCACAGCAGGAAGTTTGAGGTTTCTACCACCGAAAATGAAGGGTAGTATTTCCAAAATTCCTGGGCTTCCAGTCTACAGACCAAGCCTGAAATATCTGACTAACAGATTCTGACAATGTTTTTGTTGAGTCTTTTTTAAAAAAAATGTAAAGAACATTTTTACTTGGTTTGCAAAACTGCACCTTCAAAAGCCTGCTGGATTTGCAAGGTGGGTGAACCTGCCCACTTCCGGTTTCTTCCCATGCGTGTTCTCTGGCCTTTCTCCTGTAACTGGCCCAAATTCCACGCTGAAGTACATTTTAGTACTTGTTTTATTTATAGTCTGCCCAAATCTTATTTTTTTAAAAGCAGAAGAGAAAGAAGGAAGGGAAACTGTCTTTATTAAATGCCTAATAGCACTAGCTTTCATAAACTGTACTAATTTAATCCTCAAAATGACTTAAACCTATGTTCTTTTATTTCTGATGAGGAAACGGAGCCACTGAGAGGTCAGGGTGCCAAGGCGACACAACCAGGAAAGGCCGTCCCTGGGGACTGAACTCACATCTATCTGGTGTCAAAAGGCACGATCCTGCCACTACTCCAGGAGGTGTGAGCACTCTCAAAATAAAACATGCAATAAAGTTGCTTTTTCTCTACATGGCATTTTCTTTCCTTAGGTCAGAGGAAAAAGAGAGCCACGACAGAAAAAGAAAGCAAAACAGAACAAAAAACAGCTCCCAATCCTGCAAGTCTCTACTTCCACTTCCTTGTGTGATTTCTTTCCTTGAAAATCCCTTCTCCCCTTGCATCTTAACCTCCCACCTACAAAAGAAAGGTCAATGCTTTACTTTGACCTTGTTCAACAGTCCAAATCACTGTTAATCATTTAGCGGTTTGGGAAGACCTTTATACACATATGGCCCTCTGGGTGACCCCAGAGAGATGATGTAATTAATCTCCTAAGTTAAGGAAAATTTTATACCAAAGATTGATCGCATAGAAGAGAAAATATATGAATCTAGACTCAGTGTAGGCTGGGCAGTGTGGCCAGGTATGTTCATCAGCATGCCCATTATGTCAGGAACCTGGCTCAGCTGATAACACAATCAGCAGAGTCCTTCAGGGATTCAGAAGTGAAATTCAAGCACCTACAGATGTCTGCTACGGCAGGCGGGTGGAAAAGCCAGGTTAATTCCGGACCCTAGAGTGGCTTTCCAGGACCACCTATGACTTTATACCTCAGATCAAGGGTCCCAACCCACCAACCCCCACCCCCACTAGTGTCGTTGTGTCTCCATCAACGGAACTGCTGCTTCCTTCAAACTTCTATTCCCCGTCTCTCTTTTTTTTTTTTTTTCTGGCTGTGCACGCGTGTGGAAGTTCCCAGGCCAGGGACTAAACCCGAGCCACAAGGGAACTCCCCCAATCTCTACTTTCTACTCACTACCCTACCAATTTTTGCTTGGGAGATAGCGATGATCCATATTAACCAGCCAGCCCCTATTGTGTCCTGGTTCTGGTACCGCAAAGAGAAATCAAGAAGAAACAGTAACAGGGTAAGAATACCCATGTTTCAACAGGAGTCAAACCCAGCTTTACAAGGTTTCATCTTCGACTTCTTAAAGTGCTTTACTGAAACATAAACTCTGTACTAAGAATGCCTTCCTGGCTGAAGCACAGTGCTAGGAGATCCCAAGTCCCCTTTGCTTCTCACCCCCACTGCTGTCACCCACAGGGAGGGACTGGCTACTCACAAAGATGTATTTTGGTCCATGTCCAAAAGGGGTTAGCCCTTTTCTGGGCTCAGCAAATGTCTCCTGATAGGCTAAAAGCCCTTAACAAGGACATCTGCCATCAGTTAAATAACTGGAACAGACAGAGGAGGAAAACAAACCCTCTCTGTGGTTTTAAGTCGCAAATTGCCACCTGACATGTGACTGTTGCCGGACAACCCCATGTGTCAGCACATGTGTGTATGTGTGCCCGCGCTCACGTACAGTGGTTGCTCTCTCCCACCTCCCTGAGACACCGCAACAAGCCATGACATCACCGAGTGGCACTTCCAGGACACAGGTCATAAAGTCAAAGTGATTCATTACACAACTAATGGGGGGCGGTGGCTGTCGTTAAGGAGGGTGAAGTTTGGAGTAAGACTTCCACTAGCTGAAGTCTGGGTGCTTGCTGCCTCTCTGAGGAACCATTTAGGCGCATCACCCCTTTACCAAGAGTGTCAGGTTCTCCACTAAACCTCAGCTTTCTGTCTATTTTATGATCTCCACCGGGTAACTACTGCACAGTACAACAACACAAGTGTTTAGTAGTTCTTCGGGTAATATTTTGCCTCTCATTTTATTTTGCATAATATTCTCATAATATTTTGCATCTCATTTTGGCATCAGCCTTTATCAGAAAAGTCACTGATTTTTTTCTTTTAAATCTGCAAAGTTTCAACTTAATTTTTTTCAATGTGATATTCTAAGCTCACCCAAAGATGTAGCAAACCACACCTTTTATCTAAGAGAATTTAGTGGGGAATAAATTTGTTTGCCCAAACAATGTTTTTCAGGAATTCATGGCCAGGGATGATCTCTGCCGAGGGGCGCCAAGTGCATCCACAGCATTTTTGTTTGTCTTTGCATCGCCAGATCCTTAACCCACTGAGCAAGGCCTGGGATTGAACCCGCGTCCTCATGGATACTAGTCAGATTCATTACCACTGAGCCACAGCGGGAACTCCCCATCCACAGCATTTTTATGATTACATGCAAATATGTCTGTGGTCCTCACCATGTGAACCCTGGCAGAAAGGAGCAAAGTTGCCCTACTCCCCTATCGCCACCCAAACACTGCCTGGTAGTTCTCATGCCTTATTTTCTTCTGAAGTATCATCTCCAAAAATAAAAAATAAAAAAACTTCACGGAGCACATATTGAACTTTTCTTCCCAGGGGTCTTTCTGCCCAGCCTGGCTTTGGAAAGAAAAGCCTCCAAGAGTAATCAGGGCCTGAGCTACAATGTCTAGGTCTCTCAAGTTACATATCAGGCCCTGCTACACCATTTTTAAATGTGTGGTGTGCATCTTAGATTTTCATGTTGGAGCTTAAGATCACAGCACTGATCATACTAGTAACTGATTCACTACCAGCATTTCTAAGTCAGCTGTCCAGAGGCCATTTGGATTCTCAGGGCATTCTAATCACTGTCTTCTTCTGCAGGTTGTTAAAAACTGAATCACACTGCTTCACTGTGGAATTTAGACTACTGGTAAAATTGGAACTAGATTATCGGGACTGGCAGGGGTCTTACAGGCTGCCCATTCCTCACTGGGGGCTGGTGTCCTCTCTACGGCCTCTCCTGTAAGTGAATATCAGCCTTTCTATACTGTGATAGATGTAACAGGAAAATGGAAGGGGAAAATGAGGGCCCCCGACAGCAATGCCATTTTCATATTCCAAGAGACGGGCCGTAGAAACAGGTCACCTGATCTGGCTACACCGAATTTTCTCCAGCAAATAATAAATGACCCTGATCGACAAATACTTGTGTTGGTCTGACTGCACAACAGCCATTCAGTCAAGTCAAAGAGAGCGGTCTGTTTGTACTGCCAGCGGGGAAGGAAAGCGTTTTCACAGTTCAGCCCAGGCACAAATACACTTCCCCTTCCTTCACACCTAGCTCCCCCCTTTGCTTTCAAAACCCCCGGTGCCCTTTAGTCGCTGCTCTGTCGTGCATACACTACTCTGTATTCAACGAGATAATTCTTAGCACAGGACTTGGCACGCAGTGAGGGCTCAGTGATCCAGAACTACTTCTCTTAGTAGCAATCGACTGCATCGCCCTTGGACTGCAAGCCTTGGAGGGCAGAGCCCATACCTTACTTACCCCTATTTATGATTCTGAACAAATGCTATTCCCACAGGTGAGGAGAGCCCCAGATTAAAGCATGGTGTGTTATAAGAAATAAGACCTGCTGCTCGCCCTAAAATGAAAACAGGCAACAAACACGAGGGGAGAATTTTTCACAGACAAAGACCTGTAGTGGCCAAGTGGGAAGGGAGAGGGAGTGGGATGGACTGGGAGTTTGGGGTTAGTAGATGCAAATTATTACATTCAGAATGGATAAACAAGGTCCTAGTTAAGAGCCCAGGGAACTATATCTAATCACCTGGGAGAGACCAGGATGGAAAAGAACATTAAAAAGAATGTTTGGAAGTTCCCGTCTTGGCTCAGTGGTTAACGAATCTGACTAGGAACCATAAGGTTGTGGGTTTGATCCCTGGCATCGCTCAGTGAGTTAAGGATCCAACATTGCCGTGAGCTGTGGTGTAGGTTGCAGACACGGCTTGGATCCCGCATTGCTGTGGCTGTGGTGTAAGCCGGTGGCTACAGCTCCGATTAGACCCCTAGCCTGGGAACCTCCATATGCCACAGATGCAGCCCTAGAAAAGGCAAAAAGACAAAAAAAGAAAAGAAAAGGAAAAAGAAAAAAAAAAGAATGTCTATATGTGTATAACTGAGTCACTTTGCTGTACAGCAGAAATTGCCACAACACTGTAAACCAACTATAATTTTAAAGAATGTAAAAAATACAGGGGAGAGCTTTAGTGTTCAAACTCGAGTCTAAGACAGCAGTGTTGCCTTGAAAATAGGTGGAGAACACTGTGTAAGGAAGCAGGGATAAGGAAATTCATGCTCACAAATGTCCTGTGAGGCGGAGAGCTTATGCAGCACTGTTTCTGTACATGCATGAGGGCACGCACGCACGCACGCACGCACGTGTGTACCCGTGGGCGCCTGCACTGTGGTTAAACCTGATCTGGCTGTACCAAAACTAGGTGAGAGCTCCCACAGGTGGCGCAGAGATGGATGACTGCTGACTCGGCATTTTGCCCCGAGCAGGTGGGAAGGAGGGAACCAGAAGCCAAGTCTCAGAGAACGATCAGTTCTCTGCAGCGGTTTGCAGAGTAAGCGTATAAAATGCATGTCAATTCAAACTGCCAGTGAATGAATGCCTGAGTGGCACTTGAGTTTATATTCACCTTGACAATCCACATCTGGGAGCTTCTTTTTTTTTTCCCCCGATCTCCCAGCAACTCAAGAAAATATAGAGGGATGACATAATCATAATCCCAACTTTACAGCGCAGAAAACTGAAGTTCCCCCAGGAGCCCACTGACATGCCTCCAGCTGGAGAGCTGTGATGTCCACAGCTTTCCGGGCCCCTCCCTGGTCTAGTTCTCTCTTCCCCCAAGTGGACACCCAGCAGTAGGACAGGGGCTCCAGAGTCCCAACCCTGATGCCACGCTACCCTGTCTGTTTCCTCACAAGGCTGTGAGGAAAACAGTGTGAGTTTCATTAGGAAGAAGGGATCTATTAGAGGCACTTACGGTATTGAAAAGCAAGAGCTGGCAGCAGCAGAATCACCCTCAAAAATACAAAACACACAAAAACTTTTTAAAAAGGAAAAGAAGTATACAGAACACAGAGGGGGAAATCTTAAATGCCTAAAAGGAGCTCCCTGGTGGCTCGGTGGGTTAAGAATCCAGCACTGTCACCGCTGTGGCATGGATCACTGCTGTGGTCTGAGTTCAGTCTCTGGTCCGGGAACGTGTGCATGCCGTGGGCACGGCCATAATAAAATAAAACAAAATAAATAAAAGGCTTAACAATCCAGAAACCATTAGCATAAGGCCCTGAATGGTTCGCCAGAAAGGGAAGCTTCGTGATCATGATGCCTGAGGTGCCCGTCCTGAAAGACAAGAAAGGGGCCCCTTACATTCTCTCACCCCTTTGAAGGCAGAAAAATGTAAGCTCTCTGTTTTCATTCAACTGGTTAAAAGAGAAAAACTATTTGGAACTCAGCAGTCATCTGAACGAATAATCACATTCCTATGTAAACAGACAGAGGGGTTTGCAGGGAAGGTGAGAGTCACCTGCTGACTTTCCTGGTTCCAACAGTAGTAATAAAGGCAGCAGCCCTCTTCTGGGGTGCATTATCAGAGCACACAGGGCTACAGGTGCCCAGGAAAGCAGCCACCTGGTCCGGGGGCCGGGCCAGGAGTGGGCGAGCCAAAATGACAGACAGGAAACCAGGCACATGCAGACAAGAAGGGACAATGAGAGGCATCCAACCGGAAAGAGAAACAGGGAAGGGAAAGAACCGAGGTGCCCTGATACCCCTCAGGAATCCAAGTCTCAACTGGGAGCCACCCCTGCCAAACATAAGTCAGTGGGAAATAAGCTGAAATCTTGGAAGTTTTAAACCACAAGATAAGAAGCACGTGCTGGGAGTTTCCGTCACGCCTCAGCAGGTTAAGAACCCAACAGAGTGTCCTTAAGGATGTGGGTTAGATCCCTGGCCTTGCTCAGTGGGTTAAGGATCCCGCATTGCTGTGGCTGTGGCTGTGGCCAGCAGCTGCAGCTCCAGTTCAACCCCTAGCCTGGGAACCTCCATATGCCTCCGATGAGGCCCTAAAAAGGAAAAAAAAAAGTGCTGTTGGGATGACAGAATATTCTAGTGATTCTAGTGGCTAATAACATTTAGGAACTGAAATAAGAGCAGGATATACCAGAACTGGTTCCCAGACCGGGATGGCTGACTAGCCAAGGGAACAGGAGTCTGGCCTGAAGGGCAGTACCGGCCTTCCACGGATCAACTTCGAATCCAACTCTCCCCTTCGTTCTGACTCCCCACTTGAGCCAGCCTGCCTGTTTCAGGACGGGGGCGGCTCCTCGCGCTGTCCCGCCCATAGACTGCTCTGTTCTCCTGGGACTGGAGCCACCAGGATGCTCCCCATCCCCCAGCGGTGCTGTGGCTGAGGGTAAAAACGGGCTCCGTATACCTGCGCAGCTAAAACCAGCTCCTCAAAATGGAACCAGCACGTGCAAGAGAAGCTAAGCCTGGGCACACTGCCCAGGACACCGCTCCCGGCAGCCTGTCACCTTGACCTGTGGGGGCTTCGGCAATGAGCCACCGCCTCAGGGCCTCCATTTCCCACCTCACCTGCGAAAAGTGGGCTCCACGCCCAGCATCTGGAAAGATCTCAACAGATGTGGTCCCACCCCTGTCCGATCTCCTACCGGTACTGGACAGCGAAATGACAAGGCAGGGGTGCTTGGTGGCCGCCGTCGACAGGCATCAGGGAACTGAGATTGCAAGAGGATATTCAACCAGCACCAGTAATACCATTGCTGACTCTAATGGGAATCCAGAAGTGGACCAGGGGTGAGCCACTGATGAAATGAAATCACAACAGCACTGTGATTTCGGCAAGATGGGAGCCGAGAAACCCAACATACTCTATTTAGAGGCCAGCTGGCCACAGAGAACCAGCCCCAGGGCTCCCTGCTTGAGCGCAAAGCCCAGCCAGCCAGCTCGGCCCTGCAGCCCAAAGCTGGACCCTACACAGCCTGGCCACTCACCTCGCTCTCAGCACATAGGTTCTAGCCCTGCCCTCCTCTCCCAGCCAAAATCTGTCTTGGTGCCCTGCCCAGGGGAATTCAAGGCCTGCTGCCAGACCTCCCACAGGCGGAGCATGACCAGCCTCTGCAAGCAAACTTCCAAATCTGATGAGTCCATCCAGGGATCCAGCTGTCCCAGATCTGGATCCGAATTCACCCTACAGACCCACACTGAAAACAGGTCAGCACCGACTCACCAGAAGCCTGGGGGAAAGGATACAACAAAACCAGACCATCAGTGCTTTAAAAAAATCTGCTGGTATTCAACACATGTGCCAGGCTCTTGCCATGAACTGAATAATGAACGCGCCTCGACTTCAGACCCTGCTTTTCAAGAACTTGAGGCCTCACTGAGCTCCACATGCACCCTACACCCAGCACTTGTTTATTAAAGCACTAAATATGCTCCAGAGCGACATTCATATATCTGTGCTGTATAATTAAATGAATGAATCAGAATTTGCTTCTTTTGAGAAAATGCAAAAAACATCCATCCAGCCACCTGACACTGAAACCCGATTTAAAAAAGATGGTTTTTTAGGATTAAGCTCATAGATGAATGGGCATGTTAAAATCTTCAGTGTCTAACATAAGTCGAAATAAAATGTGTTATGAATCTAAGGGGGAAAAAAAATCTGCTGAGTGACTGGAGGGTGAGGGAGACAGACACATTTCCCCCAGAAAACAGAAAGTCAGCCTAAATGAAGAGCGTCTTAGATACCGTAAGGAAAGCAGTTTCAATACATAGTGAGAACGATGGGAAATGAGTGGAGCTGGGGAGGCAGCTCACTCAGGTCACAGGCCACCAAGTCAGGAGCTTTCTCTCCAGAAGCCACTTAGGGAAACTTCATGCCCCAGTAACTGAAGGTTATTGGGGCTTAGGATGAGTTCAAGGGCGACGGCGAAATACAGATATAGGCCACATAAGAGGGTGACCTGGCCCCAGCTCAGGATACTGGGGCATCCACTCTCGGATGGTTCTTCTGAAATGGACAGGGGATAAGAACACACTCACTGCTGAGGACGTTCTCAGCCAAAGCGACAAAATTATTGTGGGTCAATCACAGGGACCAGAGGGCCCCCCCGAGTGCTGATGCTGGCTCACAGTAGGTCACAGCCGTAGCTGCCCCCAGGACGACTCAGAAGGCTGACCACCATGTGGATTCCCGCCCCAGGTCAGGCAGGCAGGGAGGGTGAACTTAGACTAGACTCTCTGGGGAGTTCCTGCCGTGGCTCAGTGGAAACGAATTTGACTGGTATGCATGAGGACGCAAGTTCGATCCCTGGCCGCGCTCAATGGGTTAAGGATCCAGCATTGCCACGAGCTGTGGTGTAGGCTGCTGACACGGCTCGGATCCTGCATTGCTGTGGCTGTGGTGCAGGCTGGCGGCTACAGCTCCGATTAGACCCCTAGTCTGGGAACCTCCATATGCCACAGGTACAGCCCTAAAAAGACAAAAAAAAAAAAAAGACTACACTCTCTTTCAAGGGGAAAGGCAGTGAGCTGTTCCCAAGCCTCCGAATCTCATCTACCTGCTTAGTCGGAATTGCGACAGAGTCAACAGGCAAGAGAAACACAGGCTTCTGTGCAATGCACAGCCTTTGGAACACTGCTGTTCCTTCAGGAATGTTCCAGTAGATTTCATTTCTCAAAGATGCACATGCCAGCCATTGGTGGAGCATTTCACAGACCGTGCCTCACTGCGCTCCCCGCAATAATCCCATGTGATAAGTGCCATCGCCTTCTCCACTTCCCAGATGCGGAGACTGGTGCTCCAGGAGGTTGAGTAGCATTCCCAAGGCCACAGCGTGACTAAGATACAAGTCCAAAGCCATCTGATTCCAAAAGCTCTGCTCTGTCCACCATAGTACACAGGAAAATCAGGCATCAAATTAGAGTCTAGGCAAGATGAGGCTCCCTGTTCGTGAAAACCCGAGTCACGGAGAGGTTAGCGTGCTGGTGCGTGGGAGTAGAAATGAAATGGCAGCGGTGACAGCAAGGCATTCCCCATGGGGCTCCCTGGGACCAGGGCTACAATTCTTCTTATTTAACACTTTTACAAATATCCCAAAGAGAATGCACAAAGAAACAGCAACCTGGCTGAAATGAGCACCAACTTCCCAATTTGTGAGCTTGGGCAAACTACTCTGTCTGCTCTGTGCCTCAGTCTCCTCACTGGTTAAGTAAGAAAAACACCGGCTCCTACTCCAAAGGAAACCTCCAAGCTTTGATGGGACACTGCAGTTTTTTTTTTTTCAAAGAGTGCCTTGGCTGTTAAGAGTCACCAAGCTCCCCTCCCTAGAGCTTCTGATTCCCCAGGTCTGAGAGAGGAGCCCAGCAAAGAATGCGAAGAAGCACCTCCAGTGCTAAGGTCAGCAAATGTGAGCCTAAAAAAAGGCACCGAGCTCTGGGTGGTGACAAGCCAAGCTCATGGGAAGATCACAGGGAAAACTGCACTCAAGGAGGAGGAAAGCAGACAGTAAAGCTTCACACCGACAAGGCCAGTGGAACGCAATGAAGAAAAAAAAAAATCAAAGTCAAGGAAGAGAAGCTCTGTGGCGACTCGGGCCCTCTATATCACTGTGGATTGGACTGTCACCCTACAGGGGTCACAGAGAACCAAAAACAATTGTTTTGTCCAGCACCACTGCCAAAACACTGAAAATAAAAACACATTGCCCACTACTCTCTTTAAACTTAAGAGAATCACTCCCAATCCCATCAGGAAAGATAACTTGGAGTTCCTGCTGTGGCACAATGGGCTGAGCAAGCGTCTCTGTAGAGCCAGGACTCAGGTTCGATCCCCGGCCCTGCACAGGAGTTAAAGGAGCCAGCACTGCCGTAGCTGTAGAAGAGGTCACAGCTGTGGCTCAGATCTGATTCCTGGCCTTGGAACTCCGTATGCCGTGGGTGGCTTAAAAAAAAAGGAGAAGGAGAAGGAGAAAAAGGAGAAGGAGAAGAAAGAAACCTTGTAAAACTAGATAGAGGACAGTCACCTTAATGGGCTACGTGATATGGCGAGCACACTAAGGGAGCCAGAAAGATCAAGGCCAGTAGGACCCTGGGAGTATCTAGCCAATGAGGCAGATAAGATAAGGTCCCAACCTTGACCAGAGAAGGAGACATCTCAACAGCCCAAATAAAGCAATATAAATGCATTACTGGGTTTGGACAGCTGTTTGGATGCAAGGGTGGGAGCTCCCTGGTGTCAGAACCAGAACTGTTTTCTAACCTCTGCTTAAGGAATCTGAAGGCAAATGCATGTAGAATAATTACGGCTGCAACAGGGCTCTGCTCCTCACTAGCTGGTGACCAGTGGCACCAGCATGCTCCCTTCAAAAGGGACAGAGCTGGAGTTCCCATCGTGGCTCAGCAGGTTAAGAACCTGACTAGTGGAGTTCCTGCTGTGACTCAGTGGTAACGAACCCAACTAGCATCCACGAGGATAAGTGTTCAATCCCTGGCCTCGCTCAGTGGGTTAAGGATCCAGCCGTGGGCTGTGGAGTAGGTCACAAATGCAGCTCAGATTCAGCATTGCTGTGGCTGTGGTGTAGGCTGGCAGTTGTAGCTCTGATTCAAACCCTAGCCTGGGAACTTCCACATGTTGCAGGTGCAGCCTCAAAAAGAAAAAAAGGGACAGAGCCGAGCCTCCCTTGCCTGGCTGGCTAAGGCACGGTTTGGCTTGATATGATGAATTTTCATGTTTCCTAGGAGTTCTCAGAGATCTAGAGATGATGGCAAGAACTGTAAATACAGAGAGCCACACATCATCCTTCTCCTAACAAAATGGAATTGTTATTAGGAGTCACACGACAATGTTCTAGGGTTAAAAAAAAAAAAAAAACACTAAAGTGCTTCTAAATGCCTCACCCTTGGCTTTGCACGATGAAGTCACACTTTGTTTTCTCATGATGGACAGAGCAGAATCACAGATGCATGAAGGCCACCAGCTAGCGAATGAACTAGGTTTAGAATTTACTACACAGAGTCCACAGTGGACTCATCCATCCAAGGATTTTTTTTTTTTTTTTTTTGGCCATGCTCACAGTATACAGAAGTTCCCAAGCCAGGGATCAAACCTGCACCACAGCAGTGACAGCACAGGATCCTTAACCTGCTGAGCCACCAGGGAACTCCCATCCAGGGACTCTTCACCAACACGCAGGCCACAGTCTTTGGGGGACCAGACCAAACAGACTCAGAGGCTCAGCAGAGCCCTTGCCAATAGCCACCCTTCCAGCCAGGCTGAAACGTGGGGGCCACACACTTGCACAGCCTAAATAAAGCCCACCCCATTCTTAGCAAACAATGCTTCACGTCTGAGCCCACCCTCAAGTATAACCTGCCTCCTGCCTACATTAAGTCTAAGCTCAGAACCGACCCTGTAATGGGTCTTTATTAAGGCTTACCATCGAAGGACCCTATTACCCAGCAAGTGGCCTCACTGTCCACCCTGGAGAAACGCTCAGGCGTGTCCCAAAGAGGCATGCGCGGCCGTGCGCATTGTCACAGCATTTGTAACAGTAGAGGATTTGGGAAGAACTTAAATGTCCATCAATGAGGCTGAGTCAAACAACGGTTTAGTCTTCTGATTCTAAGGAAGGCTATGCAGGAGTTAAACAAAATTGACAAGACCTATACGTCCTATACGTCCTCGCGGAGCAATCGCCAAGACCTGGCGGGGGTGGTGGGGGAGGGGCAGAGCACAACACTATTTGCAGTGCAGAGTGCTCAACTTTTTAAAAGTTCTAGAGGTATAAATGCAAGTACGTTAAGCATCTGAAGCATACCAACAAGCTTGAAACAGTGATTAATCTCTGGAGAAGGCCTGGGATTAGGAATGGTTGTCAAGGAAGATTCTGTTTGCTCTGGAAGGTTCACTTTTTGTTTTTTTCCTACAGAGAACGAGTCTGCATCCTACCCGTGTAATGAAAATCTCATTTCGCCATTTAGGTTTTTTTTGTCTTTTTCAAATAAAACTGACCCTGTTCTGTACAGTCCAGTCACGTGTTTGGGGGCACCTTCTACCCAAATATGACAGGAGGCTTAGAGCTAGGCAGTGCAAAGCAGCAGGCTCTGCAACACAGCTCTTGTTTCAATATAAGAAGCCAGGCTCTGTGACTTGGTGGATGGTTCAATTTATATCTGGTGCAAGCAAGAGGCAAACAAAAAAGAGAAAGGCATGTCAGGCGGCTTCTGGGTAATTCAAAGGGCTGTCCTAGGAGTAGTTTCAGTTCTAGTTGAACATTCCGACTCTCCAACCACACACACACGGACTCGCCAGTCACACGTACTCCACACCAGGCCTAGCCGTCTGTGTTTCAGACTCTTCTCTTCCATCTGGGAGTCGGGATTTCTAACATAAATTTGGATCTCGTGGGCTAATGAGAAAGAAGAATCTGGCAACCACATGAGACAAGCTCCAAAATATTACTGTTCGGGGCCACACAACCATACAGAAGGCTGATTTTTAAACACACACACACACACACTCCACCTCTTCCAAAACACTGTCTAAAGGCCTTAGAAACACAAGATTCTAATATTAAGGACCTAGTGTAGGCAAAACTAACCCAGGCGACAGAACTCAGGGCTGTGGTCCTTCTGGTTGGGGGAGGATTAACACTCTGGAGGTGATGGAAATGTTCTGTCTCAAGATACGTTTGTCAAAACTGATTAAACAGCACACTTCAGATCTGAGGATTCCACTGTATGCAAATCACACCTCAATTTAAAAAAAAAAAATCTACCCCAACACAGTTTCTCTGCTGGCTGCAGCAAAACTCTAAGCTGTCCTATCAGACATCCGAAATCTCTGTTGTGCTATGTAAAGAGCACAAGTACCATGGCGACAGTCACCATAAAAATAGATAACAAGATTAAAATGGATAGAGGACACAGGAATTTAAGAACAGCACACCAGGAGCAATTCATTTTCAGCAGAAAAGGAAAAATAGAAAGAGGCGAGGGAGTTTTTCATTCCCCCTGCGCTTTGAAAAACAGCCACTGAGTGTGGTTGTTTTTACTAAAAGAGTTTTATGGCTTCCCAGGACTCAGAGGACAAAAAAGGCTGAGAGCTGTTATTTCTTATCATATTTGGCCTTTAAAAAAAAAAGTGTCATAGCCTAAGTTTTTCCTGAACCCACTGTTATGTGGCCCAGGAAACCGAGGAACAGAAATTCTAAAAGCCTGGTAGACGTGCCACACACTGTGTGAGGTCCTAACGATACTGAGATAAAGGCAGCTGGACCCTTGACCAGCAAGTTCACCAAGACTTCCAACGTTAGTTCTAAATTAACAAGTTCTGTCTATACTTTTACATACATCTATAACTGAGCTTCCCGCTTCCCAAGGTCTCACACCCTGAAATTACTCCACATAAAGAAAACACTTTTTTGCCCACACTGATTTTTTTTTTTTTTTTTTTTTTGGCTTTCTAGGGCTGCATCCAAGGCATATGGAGGTTCCCAGGCTAGGGGAATTGGAGCTGCAGCTGCCGGCCTGTGTCACAGCCACAGCAACGCCAGATCCAAGCTGTGTCTGTGACCTACACCACAGCTCACGGCAATGGCGGATCCTAACCCACTGAGCGATGCCAGGGATCGAACTGGAGTCCTTATGGATACAAGTCAAGTTCGTTACCACTGAGACACAAGAGAAACTACCCCACACTGTTTTGGTTTTTTTTTTTTTTTTTAGATGCAAAAACGTAGACATGCATCACACGGTGACAGAAATCTTGCATTATTCTCCAAAAGATGAGATAAAGCTCTGTCCTCTTTGCAGAGTTTCTCTTAGAAA